>ML367548.1:0-57785 GCA_005239505.1 Nicotiana paniculata
CAATCTCGTCTACTATGAGGGCTCGTCAAACTGATTATCTATACCTGCAGGCATGAATGCAGTATCCCCAACAAAAGGACGTCAATACGAATAATGTACTGAGTATGTAAGGTAGAACTGAAACATAATAATAAGTCAACATTAATTAATGACACATATAATCAACATGTAAGTCTGGATAGCTCTTTAAATCATGAAATATTTATAATGTCATGCATATGCGTACAAATTTCATGTAATGCATATGCTTAGACATGCTTGAATATCACTGTACAGAAATGAATAACATAGACATCCTTAACTGCTAAGAGTAGAACCACTTATGGAATAGTATTACGCTTACGTATTGCTACTTGGATCATGCCAAAAGAAAGAAGGGATAGCCTTAACATACCTGGAGTAGGAAAAACTCCATATAATATTCGTGAAGATTGCACCGTACTTTTTTGGAGAATGATTTTAGTGTTCAAAATGAAACTTATTGAATTGTCTTACCTTGATTATAATAATGCAAGGTCTTGGATGTTGAAAGATTTTTAACCGTAGTGAAGCGTATCTACACGACACCTAATAAGAATGACTCTTAGTCATTTCTTTAGGTGGCTGCCGCGTTTTTGGTTGCCGTGTCTTATAGTTTATTTATTAATTAGGTAATATCTCGCTACCCGGTAATTAATCAATAACCCGCATAATTAAGAATTGTCTTAAATTACTTAAAATTATATTTATTTTTAATACACTTTATACATCCTACTATCATGGTCATATGGTACCACATAAATACATACATTGTTATTTTTATTAAAACATCCATGTAAAAATACATATATTTTCTCAACTTATAATTTTCCTAATCTCATATAAAGAGTAAAAATTCTCGTACGCTTAATTCTTAAAATAGTAAAAAAAAAATAGCCCCCTTTTCTTGTGAGAAAATATTTTTTATCTTTACAATAAAGAAAATCTCATAAACTTTCTTATATGATGTGTATAATTTAAGATATATTCAAAAGTAGTAATGTTAATAACTATATGAAATCACATTTTTCAAACTTCTTACACAAATGTTCCACTCAATATAAATACCATATCAAATGTATCTAACGGTATCAAAGTTGTTAAATAATACGGGGTCTTATGGTCACAAATACTATGTAGAAAAGTGCGGGATGTAACAACTGGTGCACCCCAAGGTGACACACTAGGCCGAATGAACCCCTTATCTAGGAGTTCCTGAAGTTGCTCCTTTAATTCCTTTAGCTCTTCTGGTGCCATACGATAAGGTGGAATAGAAATAGGCTGAGTGTCTGGCACCATGTAAATACCAAATCAATGTCCCTGTTAGGTGGCATGCCTGGCAGGTCTGCAGGAAACACGTCTGGAAAGTCACGGACCACAGGAACAGAATCAATAGCGAGAGTCTCACCACTGACATCCCTCACAAAATCTAGATACGATAAACACCCCTTCTCAACCATACGCTGAGCCTTCAGGTAGGAAATCACAATGCTAGGCACATAATCAGAAGAACCTCTCCATTCAACCCTCGGACATCCGGGCATAGCTAAGGTCACGGTCTTAGCGTGACAATCAAGAACAGCATGACATGAAGATAGCCAATCCATGCCCAATATCACATCAAAATCGACCATGCTGAGTAACAGTAGGTCCACTCGGGTCTCCATACCCCCAATAGATATCACACACGACCGATACACACGGTCCATAACAATAGTATCACCCACCGGAGTCGACACATGAACAGATGTAATGAAAGACTCACGGGGCACATCCAGAAAATAGGAAAAATATGAAGAAACATAGGAATATGTGGAACCAGGGTCAAATAAATCCAAAGCATCTCGACAACAGACTGAGACAATACCTGCGATCACTGCATCAGAGGCCATAGCATCTGGCCTAGCAGGAAAGGCATACATGCGGGCCTGACCTCTACCTGCTCTACTCTCCTCTAGGGTGGCCTCTAGCTAAATGAATACCACCCCTGGCTGCCTGGGTGGGTGGTGAAGTAACTGGAGTTGAAGTCGAAGGCTGGCTCCTCAGCTGAGATTGACCTCTAAGAAGATGAGGACAATGCCTCCTCATATGCCCGAACTCACCACACTCATAACAGCTCCCTGGAGCTGAAGACTGGGACTGAAATGAACCCCTGGCACCAGAATGGCCACTAGGAGAACCATGCATAGAAGGCCCCTGAACTGATGGTGCTCGAGCTGCACTCTGGGCTGGAAGGGCACCGAATGAAGAATGGTTTGGCTGAAAACCGTGGGGACCATGCCCCAAAGATGCACCACTATAGGTTGGGCGTCCTGACCGAGGAGGCCTGAATGAACGGCCCTTGCCATGCTGAAATTGCCCTCCTAGAAGGAGCACCACTAGAACCACCCGATCCACGAGGCCTCTTGGCCTCCTTCTCTACCCGCTCCTAGCGGCGAACCGACTCAATATCTCGAGTAATGACAATAATCTTCTCGAATGTAGCATCTTATACTCTCTCCCGGGTCATGAAAAGGCGGAGCTGATAAGTAAGGCCATATTTAAAGCTCCTAATCCTCTCCTTATCAGTAGGGACCAACTCGGTGGCATGACGAGCCAACTCCGAAAACCGCATCTCATATTGCATCGCTGATAGCTCTCCCTGACGCAGCTGCTCAAAAAGCCTGTGATGCTCTTCCCTGTGAGACTGGGGTACAAATTTCTCCAAGAAGATAGTGGAGAACTGATGCCAGGTAAGGGGTGTTGAACCAATAGGCCTTCGCCTCTCAAAATACTCCCACTAAGTGAAAGCAGCACCAGAGAACTGAAAAGTAGCAAATGAGACCCCACTGGTCTCCAAAAACATCCTCTGGCACTTATCTAGAAAACACTGGGCATCCTCACCCTCAGCACCACTGAATGTCGGAGGCTGTAGTCTACTAAACCTCTCCAGCCTACTTTGCTCATCATTTGGCATAGCTCGGACCACGAAGTCCTGAACTAGAGCAACCGTCTAGGCTGGAACCGCCCCCGGTGTCTGCAGGCCCTGAGTATCCTGTTCACGTGTCCGGGCAACTGGAATCTGACAGCCTCCCCCGGCCTGAGAAGTAGCGGCAACTTCCTAAGCAAGGGTGGTACACACCGTCAAGATCTGAGCAAAGGTCTCCTGAAGACCCGGAATAACAATAGGTACAGAGGTGCAGGGAGTAACGTCAGTAGGCCAACTCAATAAGTAATCGATGTAACTAAAAACCTGAGTGTAGTGACGAGTATTTAAATCATGTACATCCATATAATGAATAACAGTGGAAATGAATAAATCAAGTCAGAAATATACAATTCCGAATATTTCATAGAAACTCTGGTTTCCATTTAAAAATCTCGTAGGAAAACTTTTATCCAACATTTATTATCAAAGGCTCAGTGTAAAGAAGAGTGAAAAACTGAATTTTCATAAAATATAAGCCCCTCGGGCACAATATCACTCACAATAAAGCCTCTCGGTCACTCGTGACCCCACTATCAGTATCTCATGCTCTCACTTAACACCCGTACTCAGCAAGTACCATGAAAACACACACAACCGCTACGGCGGACAGCTTGCTCCACTACATTTATACATACATATATATTTATACTGCTGCGGTGTGCAGCCCGATCCATACATATAACATATATTGCTGCGGCGTGCAGCCCGGTCCATATAATAGTCGACTGCGCTCACTGAGGGTGTACAGACTCCTAGAGGGGCTCCTTCAGCCCAAGCGCTATATCTGCTGCGGCGTGCAACCCGATCCAATATGTATATTTTGGCAGCGTGCATCCCGATCCATATATATAACAAATATTGTTGCGGCGTGCAGCTCGTCCCGTAACAATCCTCACATACTCGGCGCTCGGCCTAACACATATATACTGCTGCGGCGTGCAGCCCGATCCATAGTTATCCTCACATGCTCGGCTCTCGGCCTGACTCAGTCACCCTCACAAGACACTTGGGAAATTTATCTCAACTCACGGGACTCAGCCCTAAATACTTTTCTGAGTTTTCAAAGCAGTGCGATAAAAGTAAAAATAACAACAAGTAGGAAACATGACTGAGTTCACAATTTTTCTAACAGGATAGTGGTGGAATAGTGTAA
The DNA here is from genome assembly GCA_005239505.1 of Nicotiana paniculata. Classification (NCBI taxonomy): domain Eukaryota; kingdom Viridiplantae; phylum Streptophyta; class Magnoliopsida; order Solanales; family Solanaceae; genus Nicotiana; species Nicotiana paniculata. The sequence goes on from ML367548.1 coordinate 4,140, forward strand.
AAGTTTCCCCTGAGGGTCTAAACAAGACGGCACAAGGCCCCCAAACATGGCTCACAGCCCATAACAAGTATAAACTTATGAAAGACAGGATGTCGTAAGGTTTCAAATCGAATACGCGGCTTAATAGTCGCTATGGGACGGACCAAGTCACAATCCCTATCGGTGCACGGCCCCACTCTCTTCACCTAGCGTGTGCGTCACCTCATTTATCAACACTATATCAAATAACGGGGTGTCATACCCTCAGGTTTAGAGTTATAATCGTTACATACCTGAAAATAGCCCAAAAGCTACTCCGCGATGCGCTTGCCCCTCGAATTGGCTCCCAAATGCTCCGAATCTAACCAAAACCGAATTAGCATCATCAATATACGCTAACGGAACAAAACCCAATCGAAAGATACAAATTTTAACACCATTCTCGAAATTCGGCCAAACCCGAGCCCCGAGCCCATGTCTCGGAATTCGATAAAATTTACATCACTAGAATCCTCGTCCTCCCAATATTCTATACATACCAAAAACAATAAAATCGCACCACAATTGCCCACTCAAATTCTCAAAAGAAAATTCCAAATTCCATGCACCTTTCTTCCCCGATTTGGTTTTAATTTCAAAAATTTCTGGTTAATTACTAAGAAAACGATATAGAAACGAGTTATGAAATTGAAAACCTTACCTCCAATTGAGCCCCTTTGATTTCTTCTTCAAACCCTCTTAAATAGCTCTCAACTCGTTTAACAATGGAGGAAGGTGAAGAAAAATTTGCAATAGTGGGCTTAATAACATTCTGCCCAGCACTTACGCCCCCTTCAGTGCGATCGCTTACCCAGAGATGCGCTCGCGATGCACAGACCAGCCCGCTCTATGCATTCGCGTAAAAACACACGTGTTTTCATAGATCAAACACTAATCCCCCTCACGCAACTCAGACACCCTATGCGATCGCGGACCTTACACACACGATCGCACTGCACACATGACCCACTCTTACGCAATCGCGGCCTCCACCCATGTGATTGCACTGCATAAAAACCCATGCTTCCCCAAACTAGCCTATGCGGTCGCATTCTTACTCACACGATTGCATAGACGGACACCATTACAGAACACCAGCAAAATTTTGCAACTTCCAACATCAAAACATGATCCGTTAACCTGCCAAAAAACACCCGAGGCTCTCGGGACCTCAATCAAACACGCCACCACAACCCATAACCTTATTCAAACTTAGTCGAACCTTCGAAACACCAAAAACAACACGAAAACACCAAAGTTACATCAAATTCAAGCCTATAACTTTGAAACTTCTAAATTTCGCCAATGATGCCGAAACCAACCAAAACACATCCGATTGACCTGGAAATTTGCACAGCTATCCAAAATGAAATTACGAACCTGTTCCAACTTCCAGAATTCCATTCAGACCCTGATAGCCTATTTCCCACTGCCACCAAAAATCGCCAAGAAAACTAAATTTTGCCAATTTAAGCCTAATTCTACACCGGACATCGAAACCTCATTCCGAACACACTCCTAAGTCCCAAATCACCTAGCGAAGCTATCCGAGCCATAAAATCTGCATTCTGAGGTCGTTTACCAATAAGTAAACTCTCAGTTTGACTTTTTTAACTATTAGGTTACTTTAAGAGGCTAAGTGTCTCTGTTCTCACCACGACCATTCCGAACTCAAACCATCCGACCCAACACAACATAAACAGGCTAAGCAATATATGATAAAGTAGAAATGGGGGAAACGGGGCTAATCTCACGAAACCACCGGATGGGTCGTTACATCGAGCAAACTAACTAGCTGGTTAAATCAACATGTGATAACATAACATACTGAATGTGGAAGCTAAGCTAACACATGCTGATATACTGAAAGTCTAAATGATATACAACAAAGTTTGAAAACACTAATATAAGTCTGAAACACATTTGAAGCCAAAATTGTTTAACATGAAAAGCATGTGACTTTGTCTAATTGTTACTCTAGTCTATGAAGCCTCTAATGAAGTACTAAAAACACCGACTGTCTGTAAATACTGAAAGACTATAAAGTAATGGTAATGCCCCGAAAGAAATTGGGCATACCAAATAGTTGATACGAGAATCCTAGTGCTCTAAATCATCTACCTGTAAATCATTACCTAGATCATGAGATGCAGGCCCGGAACAAAAGGGACATCAAAATATTTGAATTGCACTGGTATGTAAAGCAACTAAAAGAAAGAACTATAAATGATGAAACTGAAACTGAGCTTATAACCCAGAACTGATAACTGAAATGATAACTGTTGAAAATAAACTGAACAAAGGAAGTAAGGATATGAATACTCCCTCTTCTAAATGATGAACCACCTATTTATCTGGATATTAAACTGCGGACTCAGGCCCAATATATATGGGCACAAGCTGAAGCCTCGGGCCCAAGTATATGTATACATAACTGCAGCCTCAGGTAGGGCTGGTCATATATTGGGTATAACCGATAGCCCGAACCAAAAAAAGCTTATTAGGGCATCGGTATTTGGTTATTGGGTTAACACTTCGGTAGCCGTTTAGTATTTTTTACTATTGGGTTACCAGTTCGGGCCTCGATTTTCCAATTTTCTTAACAGGTTAATCGATAACCCAATAAGATTTAATTAAATTACAATTTTATCCTTAAGTATATAAATACATCTAGGGCTTAATTCTCTCTTTTTCTCCCAATTTTCCCACCCGCATTCAAGCTATCAAGTTTCATGGCTCACTCTTCACGGTTCAGTCATCAATTGATTCAATTCTTCATCAGTTCTTCTTCAAAATTAAAAGTACAGCGACATTCATAGAATCTTAGCGTAAGTTTTATTTTCCAAAATATTAAATTAATTACTTCTTTATTAAGAAAAAGTTTCGTTCCTTCATCAATTTCGGGTAAGTTTATGATTCTCTTCATCATTTTACAATTCTCATTTTCTTCATTATTTTTTGGGTCACTATTTTTGGATTTCCTAACTTATTGTTTGATGTGGTTTTGGATTTAATTCGCGATAAGAACTAAGATTATGAGAAAATTCCTGTGCGTTGGTCTTCGAAGTTCTGTGTTTAATTCATTTAATTAGAGTTAAAGCATTTGGTTGTTTGCTGACATCTTTACCTAGACAGTTGACATATTCCTTTGTTGTTTCCAAATTTAATAATTAAAGTTTAGTTCATGTGCGTTATATTTTATGCTTCTTACCTCTAGATTGAGTTATCTTATCGGGTAAACCGATAACCGAACTGATAATGGTCGGTAACCGATTAACCGATAACCGATAACTGATATCTTATCGGTTCGGTTATCGGTTTACCATATTTGTAAATCGATAATATTCATAACCGAACTGAACCGATCGATGCCCACCCCTAACCCCAGGCCCAAGTACAGGAGTTCAACATTCAGGGATATAAAATCAAGAACTGAGAATCATACTGCAATACATGATATTGAAATACTAAATCATATTGAGTTACATAATACTGGAATGCTGAATAAAACTGATTATGTGAATTTATGCTTCAACTATTTATGACATGATTGTAATATAGACTGAGACTCATGGGAATTAAACACAAGTCTATATTGATTATCCACCGAGCTCACAACGTTCGTAATGAAAGTAATGAACGAATTATGAAGCTAGAGAATAGAAGTTCTGCAACTATTCAGAGAACTAGGATTAAATATATTTCTTAGGCAATTAGTAACGTCGTAAAAGAAACGTAGTGTAGGGAGAATCATTAACATTCCCAAACATAGAGAGTTAGCCTCACATACCTTAACTTCCTGCTCTTGAGTATAATACAACATTCGCCAACTCTTTCAACTTTATCTATATCAATACAAGTCAAAGGGATTCCACATTAGCAAAAATACACATGTTTTGGTCACTTAGGCATTTTATCAAACATTTGGTGAGTATAAAGCTTCATAGCCCTCATTAATGATGTTTCTACACCCAACAACCCATTCTCTTGCTCCTAAATAAATTCTAAAATCTCAAATTGTTATAATCAATACCATTATTCATCACCCATAAAATAAACAACACCCATAATCAACAGCCAACAACCCAAATCTATAAATGTTCATGATTTTCTATCAAACCCTTCAAATCATATCTCATGAACTTAGAGTCTATAATCATTAATCCAGTGGTATAATCAATTATAGGGTGAAGATATTACCTTTTGACGTTCAATCGAGTTCTAGCGTTTCTTTTCTCAAACATGATATACGAATCAAATATCTAATGATTTGAAGGGTTTAACCATGTTAATAAGGTATTGGAGAATTGAAATCAACTTAGAATCATCATTAGAACTTACCTTGGATGAGGAGGCACCTTAGAGGAGTTAGGTTCTTGAGAGCTTCCTTTTCTAAAGCAAGATTTTGTTTTTTGAGATGTGGGGACGAAGTTGGATTTCATTTTTTATGTTTTCCGAAATTCTTAATAGCATTTCACAAAATCCTGATATAAGACAGACATTCCATAAACTTAGTTGATTTTATCGAATCTTATGCACCACACTCTCCGCCTTGATTCCAAAACAACTATTTGCACCCATACTCACCCTGAGGGACTTTACATGTCTAAAACATTCAAATTAATACTCATTTAATATGTCACGCCCCGAACTCCCACCATCGGGGCGTGATGGTGTCTAACGTTGAACCCACTAGACAAGCCAACATGTATAGATAAACTAGCATATTAACATCAATATAATAGGATAAACTAAACGGTTCACAGTTTAACAGCGGAAATAAATACAGTCTCAAGCTAAATAAGGAGAACATGATACAACAACGCGTAAACTTTTCCCAAAACCTGGAGTCACAAACTCACGAACTGTCTATAAGAGTGCTAAATACAAGTGTGGAAGGAAATACATGTCTTTCTTTGAAGCTAGAGGAAATATAAGACAGAATCGAAGACAAAAGGGATGGAAGAGACGCCAAGGCCCACGAACGCCAGGGGGTATACCTTGAAACCTCTACGATAAGCTGGAAGACACTCCCACTAATGATGTCCTCCGGGTCCTGCTGCGTAATCTGCACAACATAAAGAAGTGCAGGTGTAGCATCAGTACAACCGACCCCATGTACTGGTAAGTGCCTAGCCTAACCTCGGCGAAGTAGTGACGAGGCTAGAACCAGACTACCAANATATAGGGAGAAAAAAATTAACGAAGGAAGGGGAAACATGCTGTCGGGAGATAACAGTTTCATATAAGAAATCTCAATGAGTAAAAGAACAACAAAGCCAGCGTATCAATAAGGACAAGAAATCATAAACTTGCACGGCACCACCCTTCGTGCTTTTACTCTCTTTCCTCACAGTATAATCAATGAATATCGGTACGGAATGTCACATCGTACGGCACGGCATCACCCTTCGTGCTTTACACTATTTCCTCAAATATCAAACAATGCACGGCATCACCCTTCATGCTTTTACACTCTTTCCTCACAATAGTAAACAATGTACGGCATCACCCTTCGTGCTTTAACACTCTCCCTCACCCAAACAGCAATCACAAACAAAGGGCAAGGGAGTAAACAGAATAGAAATAGAAATCCCGGCAAGGGAACAATAACAATAATCTCAACATCCGGAGACAATATCAAACAATGCACGGCATCACCCTTCATGCTTTAACACTCTTCCTCACAATATCAAACAGTGCAAGGCATCACCCTTCGTGGTTTAACACTCTTCCTCACAATATCAAACATTACACGGCATCACCCTTCGTGCTTTAACACTCTTCCTTACCCAAACAGCAATCCCAATAAGGGAGACAATATCAAAAGCAACAATGACCCGGCAAGGGTATATTTTAGTAGCTCTTTCTCTTTCTTTCACTTCATTTCATAATTAACTATATTACTTGAGCCAATGCTCCAAAGGATACAATTATCTCATATACCTTCATCATTCATATTACAATCTGAGTCAAAGCTCCAAAGGATACAATTATCTCATATACCTTCATCATTCGTATTACAATCTGAGTCAATGCTCCAAAGGATACAATTATCTCATATATCTTCATCATTCGTATTACAATCTGAGCCAATGCTCCAACAGAGTTTAAAGATTATAATTCCCTTCACATATTCTTCACAACATATAGAAATTCAATTAAGCATGGAAATTACCACAAAATCAGAATATTCACAATATAAGGACTCACGGTCATGCTAGACACCAATGTGTAGGTACTCATCACCATGCCTATACATCGTATTTGAAAATTAACAAGTAGAAGATTATACTCAATTCATATTCCCTCAAGCTAAGGTTAGACCAAACACTTACCTTGGGTCCGAAGTATAGCAATCAAACCGAAATCACATGTTTGTCACGAGTATCCGACTCCAAATGGCCAAAATCTATTCAAATAAATTTCATACCGTAAATCACATCTCATGCAACTGATTCTACTATTTAATTCGAGGTTACGACACGAAATTAGGTGGAATGACCAAAACGCCCTCCCAGGCCAGCATCTCGGAGTCGGGTAAACTTTACACTTTCAGAACCCTCGTATTCTCACGAGTCTAGCCATATAAAATTCTCTCAAATCGAAGGTCAATCACCCACTCAAATCCCAATTTTAGAAAAACCTAAGTCTACCCCAAACACCCACTTTCACCCATGGAAATCCCTGATTTTTAAGTTGAAGACATGTTAAATGATGTTAATGATTTAAAGAAATGAGTAAAAACCAACTTACAAATGATTTGGAAGAAGTATTGTTCTTGAAAAAATCGCCTAAGAGTGTTTGAGTTTGAGAAAATATGAAATATGAAGTAAAAATTCGGTTTTGTACAGTGGAGGCTACTGGTTGGCATGGGAATTGCGAACAGGGGTTCGCAAATGCGAACCCTTCAGACATTCCCAGCCTTCTCATTTGCGAACCTCTTAGTTGCATTTGCAATCAGGCCTGCCAGGTTAACCTTCGCATTTGCGAACCTCTTGATCGCATTTGCGATCAGGCCTGCCCAGATCAATCTTCGCATTTGCAAACCTCTTGGTCGTATTTGCGATCAGGCCTGCCCAGACCAACCTTCGCATTTGCGATGAGTAGCTCGCATTTGCGAGTTCGCATTTGCGATGCTGGCTTCGCAAATGCGAAGCCTGCAGATCAGTCCCACCAGCAAATTTCCAAGTTCAAAAATGCAATCTGTGGCCTATCCAAAACTCACCCGAGCCCTCGGGGCTCCAAACCAAATACACACACTACCTCAAAAACATCCCGTGCGATCAAGTCACCAAAATAATATCATATACATCGAATTAAACCTCAAAATCCATGAATTCTATAAAATTTCATAAAACATCAAATTTTCCATTTTTTAGTCTGAAACACGTCAAACAACATCCGATTTCAACCAAACTTTACAGAAAGTGCTTAAACCATAAATAAGACCTGTACCAGGGGCCGAAACCAAAGTACGGGCCCGATACCATCACTTTCTAATCATATTTCATTTTCATTTTCCTTAAATATTTTCAGAAAACAATTTTTACTCAAAAATTCATTCATCGGGCTTGGGACCTCGGAATTCGATTCCGGGCATACGCACAAGTCCCATATTTTCCTACGGACCCTCCGGGACCGTCAAATCACGGGTCCGGGTTTGTTTACCCAAAATGTTGACCGAAGTCAAATTTATTCATGTTAATATTAAATCTTAGCATTTTTCACAGAATTTCATATTTAAGCTCTCCAGCTACGCGGCCGGAGTGCACACGCAAATCAAGGAAACTACAAATGAGTTTTTCAAGGCCTCGGAAGTACAGAATGGGTAATAAAATAGGTGATGACCCTTTTGGGTCGTCACATTCTCCACCTCTAAAACAACCGTTCGTCCTCGAACGGACAGAAGAAGGAAGTACCTGAGTCGGGAAATAAATGAGGGTAACGGCTCCGCATATCGGACTCGGACTCCCAGGTCGATGCCTCAGGAGGCTAACCTCTCCATTGAACAAGAACAGAAGGGAAACTCTTGGATCTCAACTGACGAATTTGTCGGTCTAGAATAGCTACCGGATCCTCCTCATAAGATAAGTCCTTGTCCAACTGGACAGTGCTGAAATCTAACACGTGGGCTGGATCGCCGTGATACCTCCGAAGCATGGACACATGAAAAACTGGGTGTACGGCTGATAAGCTAGGTGGCAATGCAAGTCTATAAGCCATCTCTCTCACTCGATCAAGAATCTCAAACGGACCAATGAATCTAGGGCTAAGCTTTCCCTTCTTCCCAAATCTCATCACGCCCTTCATAGGCGACACTCGGAGCAATACTCGCTGACCAACCATGAAATACGCATCTCGAACCTTACGATCTGCATAACTCTTTTGCCTAGACTGAGCTGTACGAAGTCTATCCTGAATGATTCTGACCTTGTCCAAGGCCTCCTGGACCAAATTTGTACCCAAAAACCGAGCCTCTCTCAGATCAAACCATCCAACCGGAGATCGACACCGCCTATCATATAAAGCCTCATAAGGAGCCATCTGGATACTCGACTGGTAGCTGTTGTTGTAGGAAAACTCTGCTAAATCCAAGAACTGATCCCATGATCCTCCAAAGTCAATAACACAAGCTCGGAGCATATCCTCCAATATCTTAATAGTCCGCTCGGACTGTCCATCTGTCTGAGGATGAAATGTTGTGCTCAACTCCACCTAGGTGCCTAACTCTCGCTGAATTGCTCTCCAGCAATGCGAGGTAAACTGCATGCCCCGGTCCGAAATGATACATACTGGCACACCATGAAGGCGAACGATCTCCCAGATATAGATCTCATCTAACCTCTCGGATGAATAGGAAATTGCCATAGGAATGAAATGCGCTGACTTGGTCAGCCTATCCACAATGACCCAAACTGCATCGAACTTATTCCGGGTCAACGGAAGTCCAGTGACGAAGTCCATAGTGATCCTCTCCCACTTCCACTCGGGAAACTCAATCCTCTTAAATAAACCACCAGGCCTCTGATGTTCATACTTAACCTATTGACAATTCAAACATCGCGCCACATATGCCACAATATCCTTCTTCATTCTATGCCACCAATAATGCTGCCGCAAATCCTGATAAATCTTCGCGGCACCTGGATGAATAGATTACCGGGAACTATGGGCCTCCTCTAAAATCAACTCTCAAATCCCATCAACATTGGGCACACAAACTCGCCCCTACAATCTCAAAACACCATCATTATCTAAGGTCACTTGCTTGGAACCTCTGCGCTGCACCGTGTCTCTAAGGACACACAAATGGGGATCATCAAATTGTCGATCACGGATACGCTCCAATAATGAAGAACGAGCGACCGTACAATCTAACACTCGACTAGGCTCAGAAATATCCAACCTCACAAATCGATTGGCCAAATCCTGAACATCCAAAGCGAGCGGCCTCTGGCTGACCGGAATAAAAGCAAGACTGCCCATGCTAGCTGACTTCCTACTCAAAGCATCGGCCACCACATTGGCCTTCCCCGGGTGATATAAGATGGTAATATCATAATCTTTCAACAACTCCAACCACCTTCTCTGCCTCAAATTCAACTCCTTTTGCTTGAACAAGTACTGAAGACTCTTATGATCCGTGTACACCTCACACGCCACGCCATACAGATAGTGCCTCCAAATCTTCAATGTGTGGACAATGGCTGCCAACTCTAAATCATACACTGGATAGTTCTTCTCATGAATCTTTAACTGCCTCGAAGCATAAGCAATGACCTTGCCATCCTGCATCAACACTGCACCAAGCCCGATACGGGAAGCATCGCAATAGACTGTATAAGACCCTGAACCTGTGGGCAAAACCAATATCGGTGCCTTAGTCAGAACTGTCTTGAGCCTTTGAAAGTTCACCTCACACTCTTCCGACCATCCGCACTGGGCACCCTTCTGGATCATCCTGGTCATCGGGGATGCAATAGATGAGAACCCCTCCACGAACCGACGATAGTAGCCTGCCAATCCCAAGAAACTCCGAATCTCTGTAGTTGATGTTGGTCTAGGCCAGTTCTTGATTTCCTCAATCTTCTTCGAGTCAACCTGAATACCCTCTGTTGATACGACATGACCCAGGAATGCAACTGAACTCAACCAGAACTCACACTTCGAAAACTTTGCATCTAGCTGACTATCCTTCAGAGTCTGAAGAACCACTCTGAGATGCTGCTCGTGCTCCTCCTGGCTGCGGGAGTATATCAATATATCATCAATGAAGACTATCACGAACGAGTCCAAATAAGGCCTGAACACTCGGTTCATCAAGTCTATAAAAGTTGCTGGGGCATTTGTCAACCCAAACAACATGACTAAAAACTCGTAATGCCCATACCGAGTGCGTAAAGCTATCTTAGGGACATCGGATGCCCTAATCCTCAATTGATGGTAGCAACATCTCATGTCTATCTTTGAAAATACCTTGGCACCCTGAAGCTGATCGAACAAATCATCAATCCTCGGTAGTGGATACTTATTCTTGATTGTAACCTTGTTCAATTGCCGGTAATCAATGCACATCCTCATCGAACCATCCTTTTTCTTCACAAACAATACTGGAGCACCCCAAGGAGAAACACTAGGTCTAATGAAACCCTTCCCAAGCAAATCGTGCAATTGTTCCTTCAACTCTTTCAAATCTGGCGGGGCCATGCGATACGGCAGAATAGAAATGGGCTGGGTGCCCGGAGCCAGATCAATACAGAAATCAATGTCCCTGTCGGGTGGCATCCCCGGCAGGTCTGAAGGGAAGACCTTAGGAAACTCACAAACCACGGGTACCGAATCAATAGAGGGAATCTCAACACTGGAATCGTGCACATAAGCCAAATAAGCCAAACACCCCTTCTCGACCATATGCCGAGCCTTCACGTACGAAGTAACACTGCGGATAGAATGACCAGGAGTTCCTTTCCACTCCAAATGGGGCAAATCCGGTAAGTCTAAGGTCACTGTCTTGGCATGACAGTCCAGAATAGCATGATAGGGGGATAACCAATCGATCCCTAATATAACATCAAAGTGGACCATACCTAAAAGCAACAAATCAACATGGGTCTCAAGACCCCCAATCACCACAATACAAGAACGATGGACTCGATCGACCATGATAGAATCACCCACCGGTATAGATACATAAACAGGAATACTCAGTGGATCACTAGGCATAACCAGGTATGTTGCAAAATAAGAGTACACATACGAATACGTAGACCCCGGATCAAATAGCATTGAAGCATCTCTGTCACAAACCCGAATAGTACTTGTAATAACTGCATCTGAAGACTCAGCCTCTGGCCTAGCTGGAAGAGCATAACATCGGGGCTGGGGCCCACCACCCTGAACCACATCTCTGGGACGGCTGGCTGCTGGCTGGCCTCCACCTCTGGCGGCCTGAGCTCCACCTCTATGACCTCTACCTCCACCTCTAGCACCTCTACCCCCACCTCTAGCTGGCTGGGCATGTTGTGGAACGCCTGACGCCAGTACCATGGCACGAGAACCCTGATGATGTGAACTACCTGATGATGTGAACTACCTGATGCTCGAGGGAAAAATCTTGCAAGGTGACCCGGATCGCCACTAGTGTAACAAGACCTCGGCTGCTGAGGGAACTGAGTCTGACCATGTCTACCTGAATGACCACCTCAGAAACTCTGATGCGGCAGTGCGCTGATGGGAGTTCGTGGCGCACTGTAAGACTGCTGATCAGAATAGTGCGTCTAATAAACACGGCCACCTGAAGTACCATGGGAAACCTGAAAAGCTGACTGAAAAGGTCTGGGAGGATGACCTCTGCCTGAAGAATCCCTGTCCCCAGATGAGGCTCCATTGAAACGACCGAAATGACGGGGCCTCTTGTCAGCCCCCTGACCACCACTAACCTCTGACATAATCATCTCAATCCTCCTGGACACATTGGCCGCATCCTGGAATGATATATCAGTACCTAAATCCCACTCGCTAGACATTTGAAGTCTGATAGGCCGGTTCAATCCCTAGATAAACCTCCGAACCCTCTCCCGATCAGTGGGAAGTATCATAAGAGCATGTCGGGCTAGAGTGATGAACCTGGTCTCGTACTAAGTGACTGACATGGATCCCTACTGGAGACGCTCAAACTGCCTCTGAAGGTCCTCTCTCTGAGTAATGGGAAGGAACTTCCCCCAAAAATACCTCTGAGAACTGAGTCCAAGTCAAAGGTGTACATCCAGTTGGTCTGGCTAAGAAATAGTCTCTCCACCAACTCTTGGCTGCGCCAGATAACCGAAAAGTAGCGAAGTCGACCCCGTTGGACTCCAGTATGCCAATATTCTAAAGAACCTCATGGTAGCTGTCAAAATAATCCTGGGGGTCCTCTGATGGTGAACCAGTAAAAGTAGCAGTGAATAACTTGGTGAACCTGTCCAATCTCCACAAAGCATCTGCTGACATAGCTTCTTCCTCTGCTACCGGTGCTGCAATACCCGACTGAGATACTCCGGCTGGCTGAGGTGCCGGAGTCTGAAACTGTGGAGCTAGCTGCTCTGGCACGCGGGCGACAGGAGTCTGGGCACCTCCCCCAGCCTGAGAGACGGCTGGTGCTGTAGGAAGAAGTCCCGCCTATGCTACACTCTCCATGAGTCCGACTAGGCGGACAAGGGCGTCCTGAAGCTCTGGGATAGCTATGAACCCCTCTAGGACCTGAGCTGGTCCAACTGGGTCTGCCGGAACTGGGACCTCCTCGTCAGACTCGACCTGAGGGTCCTCCACTGGGGCTGCTTCTCTAGGCTGAGCCCGGCCCCGGCCTCGGCCTCTAGCACGGCCCAATCCTCGACCTCGACCCAGAGTAGGGGCTATAACAGGAGTGCCAGGTTGCTGGGCGGAACCAAGGGAAGCACGCGTCCTCTCCATCTGCGAGAGAATAGAATAGAGACTCAAACAGTACTCAGAATTCATAGCGCACGACAGAGAAGAAAAGAAATATGGAGTCATTCTAACTTCCCAGCCTTTGGGGGATAAATACAGACGTCTCCGTACCAATCCCTCATACTCCGCCAAGTTGTCCGTGAGTTGTGATACCTATGTAACCTAGTGCTCTGATACCAACTTGTCACGCCCCAAACTCCCACCATCGGGCCGTGATGGCGTCTAACGTTGAACCCGCTAGACAAGCCAACATGTATAGATAAACTAGCATATTAACATCAATTTAATAGGATAAACTAAACGGTTCACAGTTTAAAAACGGAAATAAATACGGTCTCAAGATAAATAAGGAGAACATGATACAACAACGTGTAAACTTTTCCCAAAACTTGGAGTCACAAACTCACGAACTGTCTATAAGAGTGCTAAATACAAGTCTGGAAGGAAATACATGTCTGCCTTTGAAGCTAGAGGAAAAATAAGACAAAATCAAAGACAAAAGGGATGGAAGAGACGCCAAGGCCCACGAACGCCAGCAGGTATACCTTGAAGCCTCTATGATAAGCTGGAAGACACTCCCACTAATGATGTCCTCCGGGTCCGGGTCCGACTGCGTAATCTGCACAACATAAAGAATTGCAGGTGTAGCATCAGTACAACCGACCCCATGTACTGGTAAGTGCCTAGCCTAACCTCGGCGAAGTAGTGACGAGGCTAGAACCATACTACCAAATAGACCTGTGCAGTTCAAATAAACAGATATACATATATACAACGGATAAGAAATATATGGAGAAAGCAATTAATAAAGGAAGGGGAAACATGTTGTAGGGAGATAACAGTTTCATATAAGAAATATCAATAAGGAAAAGAACAACAAAGCCAGCGTATCAATAAGGACAATAAATCACAAACTTGCACGGCATCACCTTTCGTGCTTTTACTCTCGTCCTCACTATGCAATGTATAATGTAAATTATGTAAATCATGGCACAGCATCACCCTTCGTGATTTTACTCTCTTTCCTCATAGTATAATCAATGAATATCGGTAGGGAATGGCACATCGTACGGCACGGCATCACCCTTCGTGCTTTACACTCTTTCCTTACAATATCAAACAATCCACGGCATCACCCTTCGTGCTTTTACACTCTTTCCTCACAATAGCAAACAATGCACGACATCACCCTTCGTGCTTTAACATTCTTCCTCACCCAAACAGCAATCACAAAAAAAGGGCAAGGGAGTAAACAGAAGAGAAATAGAAATCCCAGCAAGGGAACAATAACAATAATCTCAACATCCCAGCAAGGGAGACAATATCAAACAATGCACGGCATCACCCTTCATGCTTTAACACTCTTCCTCACAATATCAAACAGTGCACGGCATCACCCTTCATGATTTAACACTCTTCCTCACAATATCAAATAGTACACGGCATCACCCTTCGTGCTTTAACACTCTTCCTCACCCAAACAGCAATCACAAACAATGGCAAGGGAGTAAGCAGAATAAAATAGATATCCAGGCAAGGGAACATCAGCTAAAAATTTAAATCCCGGCAAGGAAACATCAATTAAACAATTAAATCCCAGCAAGGGAACAATAACAGTAATCTCAACATCCCAATAAGGAAGACAATATCAAAAGCAACAGTGACCCGGCAAGGGTATATTTTAGTAACTCTTTCTCTTTCTTTCACTTCATTTCATAATTTACTCTATTACTTGAGCCAATGCTCCAAAGGATACAATTATCTCATAAACCTTCATCATTNCATTACAATTCCTTTCACATATTCTTCACGACATATAGAAATTCAATTAAGCATGGAAATTACCACAAAATCAGAATGTTCACAATATAAGGACTCATGGTCATGCTAGACACCAATGTATAGATACTCGTCACCATGTCTATAAATCGTATTTGACAATTAGCAAGTAGCAGATTATACTCAACTCCTATTCCCTCAAGCTAAGGTTAGACCAAACACTTACCTCGGGTCCGAAGTATAGCAATCAAACCGAAACCACACGTTTTCCACGAGTATCCAACTCCAAATGGCCCAAATCTATTTAAATAAATTTCATACCGTAAATAACATCTCATGCAACTGATTCTACTATTCAATTAAAGGTTATAGTGCGAAATTAGGTGAAATGACCAAAACGCCCCCAGGCCAGCATCTCGGAGTCGGGTAAACTTTACACTTTCAGAACCCTTGTATTCTCACGAGTCTATCCATATAAAAATCTCTCAAATCGGAGGTCAATCACCCACTCAAATCCAAATTTTAGCAAAACCTAAGTTCTACCCCAAACACCCAATTTCACCCATGGAAATCCCTGATTTTTAAGTTGAAAACATGTTAAATGATGTTAATGATTGAAAGAAATGAGTAAAAACCAACTTACAAATGATTTGGAAGAAGTCTTGTTCCTGGAAAAATCACCTAAGAGTGTTTGAGTTTGAGAAAATACGAAATATGAAGTAAAAATTCGGTTTTGTACAGTGCAAGCTACTGGTTGGCATGGGAATTGTGAACAGGGGTTCACAATTGCGAACCCTTCAGACATTCCCAGCCTTCGCATTTGCGAACCTCTTGGTCGCATTTGCGATCAGGCCTGCCCAGTTTAACCTTCCCATTTGCGAACCTCTTGGTCACATTTGCGATCAGGCCTGCCCAGATCAATCTTCGCATTTGCGAACCTCTTGGTCGCATTTGCGATCAGGCCTGCCCAGACCAACCTTCGCATTTGCGATGAGTAGCTCGCATTTGCGAGTTCGCATTTGCGATGCTAGCTTCACAAATTCGAAGCCTGCAGATTAGTCACACTACCAGATTTCCTAGTTCAAAAATGCAATTCGTGGCCTATCAAAAACTCACCCGAGCCCTCGGGGCTCCAAACCAAATACACACACTACCTCAAAAACATCCTATGAACTTATCTGTGCGATCAAATCGCACAAACAACATCATATACATCAAATTAAACCTCAAAATCCATGAATTCTATCAAATTTCATAAAACATATAATTTTCCATTTTTTTAGTCCGAAACATGTCAAACGACATCCGATTTCAACCAAACTTTACAGAAAGTGCTTAAACCATAAATAAGACCTGTACCGCACGCCGGAACCAAAATACGGGCCCGATACCATGACTTTCTAATCAGATGTCATTTTAATTTTTCTTAAATATTTTCAAAAAACAATTTTTACTCAAAAATTCATTCCTCGGGCTTGCGACCTCGGAATTCGATTCCAGGCATACGCACAAGTCTCATATTTTCCTACGGACTCTCCGAGACCATCAAATCATGGGTCCGGGTCCGTTTACCCAAAATATTGACCGAAGTCAAATTTATTCATGTTAATATCAAATCTTAGCATTTTTCACAGAATTTCATATTTAAGCTGTCCGGATACGCTCCCGGACTTCACATGCAAATCAAGGCAACTACAAATGAGGTTTTCAAGGCCTTAGAAGTACGTAATGGGTAATAAAATAGGTGATGACCCCTTTGGGTCGTCACATAATATGTCCACACCTAGTCCAAATTTACGGAGTGTTACATTAAGTCTCTTAGTGCGAGAAGTCATTTGACTCATTTACTAGAGACATTTGTTATTTTGAGAAAGTACAACATGAAGCCCAACCCTAAAAAATGTGCTTTTGCAGTTGGATCCGGAATGTTTCTTTGCTTCTTGGTTTCTCAAAGAGGAATTGAAATTAATCCCGACAAGATTAAGGTCATAGAAGATATCATTAACAAATTGGCAAGTGTAAAGGAGGTGCAGAGGTTGACTGGCAGGTTAGCGGCGCTCAGCGGATTCATACCGAGATCATAAAAAATGTCATTATTTCTTTTCACTTTTGAAAAAGAATGATATATGGACTCCAGAATGCCAGCAAGCATTGAAAGACCTAAAAAGGTACTTGTCCAGTCCTTCGCTAATGTCTAAATCAAATGAGGTCGAACAATTATTAATTATTTTAACGATTTTGGAAGTTGCAGTGGGTGCAGTCCTGGTCCGGGAGGAAGAAGATACACAATTTCTATTTATTATGTTAGTAAGATACAATCAGGAGTGGAGACACATTATCCGCACCTAGAAAAGTTCACTTTAGCTCTCGTAATCGCCTCTCGAAAGCTTAGACCTTGCTTTTAATGTCACTCAATAGCCGTTGTGATGACTTTTACCTTGAGGAATGTCCTTCATAAGCTCGAATTATCGGGTTGATTGGCTAAATGGGCAGTGGAAATTAGTGGATTTGATATAGGAGATAAACCTCGGACTAAGGTTGTATTGTGGTCCGGGCCCGGGCCTAAATGGGCTAAATGGGCTGGGCCAAATGGTCCCGGGCTCTAGCGGTCCGGTCCCAAGAGGTACCGGGCTAAACAGTCCTAGTGGGTGTAACCGGCCCATATGAGCCGGGGCTAAGTGTGGTGGTCCCACAGGCCTAAACAGGCCTAAGTGGGCCGGGCAATTTTTTTTTAAAATATGTTTATCTAAGGCAATTTATTGTAAATTATATTATATAATTGTGACTTAAATCTTGTTATTCAAATTTAAACACAAAGTTTGTGAAGAAATATTCATGGGAATGCCTTATAATTTTTATTATTACGACATTAACAAAAAATGGCAATATCTTTCTTAGTATTCCTCCCCCAATGGAATGAGCACAACAAGGTGCTAATACCACCATTAAAAGGAATAATACTAATGAAGATTTGCCAAAATACAAGTTACATATTAGTCTAGATATTATCTCTTACAAATTTCATAAATCCTTCAAGGTTTGGAGGAATTTTCGTTGGTGGTGGCGGAAAAGAAGCTTGTTCATCACCGCTTCCGGGCGAAGCAGCATCCTCCGCAAGTTCCGCTAGCATTTCTTCGTAAGCTTCGTCTATCTCAGGTTTTGATTCAGCAAGTCCAAAGTTTCTTCGTTCCGAACGGATCCAATCTCTGAAGAGTGCTGATTTTTCCAAGCTCTCCCTCATAGACTCTCTATGATCACCGATTTGAAGTCTTGCTTGACTGAAAGCGCTCTTTGATGCCACTGTTGAAGCTTGAATACTTAAAATATCTCGAGCCATCCTTGAAAGAACTGGATAGTGTTTTTCTTTGTACTTCCACCATTCCAAAACATTAAATGAGCCGTCGGGATTCTCTGATTCAAGTCCCTGCGACAAATAAACTTGAAGCTCATTTAGTTGTGAATTATCACCAATATTTTCACCTTGAGAACCCCTTAACCCCATCAAAGCACTAAGTGCTTTTAGTCCCGCAGTTCTTTTAGATGATTGCGAACTAGACGAAGTAGGAGTTGGAAAATTTGGTCTAGCATGATCTAAGGCAAGTTGATAAGCACTATAAATTGTTTGAGCATTTATTTTAATTGAGTCTTTTGCATCTGCAAGTGTAGACATTTCCTCATCTGAAAGTGGTAAAGAATTATAAATATTTGTATACCAAAAGTTAGAACCTCCTAATTTCATAGTAGGATTTAACATGGCAGCAACACCATATATAGGGGGATAGGGAAAAAATATTTTTTAAACTTTTCTCTCATAGAATCAATAGCAAGTTCATAAATTACCCCACCCTCTAAAAATTGAGTAATCAAATTTGCAAGTTGCAATATAAACTAAACAGTTAGAAATAGTAGAATAATATTGCCCAGATAATTCATTTGTAGCAACATGAAATTTTTCTAACATTAGTCCAATCCTGATTTGTAAGGTGCTCATCATCATCATCACCACCAACACGAGCATTAAACGTTGTGTTTATTGGGTTTCTATATTCATATGCAACCACTAAACTTTCATACATGTAATTCTATCTAGTCGGACAAGGTTTAGGAACCTTTCTTTCTCTAAGGCCAAATTCATCGCATTACTAATTGCAGGATTTAGTGTAGTTGTAAGCAAGGCTATAGCATTAGTGTTACTAGAAGCATTATCCACTGAAACTGACATTATTTTATCTCTAATGCAAAAATATCTACAAATATTTGCAAGTGTGTTAGCAATAAACTTTCCTGTGTGACGTGAATTAATTATTCTATAAGCAATAATGCGCTTTTGCATTATCCATTCCTCATCAATCCAATGACTGGTAATAGTAAGATAATCACAGTCATTACCACTTCTACAAATATCAGTAGTAATAGCAACGCAAAAATTTATATGAGTAAATAAATAGCGCAAATATTGTTCATATTCATGTTTATATTTATAAATATCGCTCTGTACGGTTGTGCGGGGCCATCCTTTATAGGTAGGATTAAAAACTCTTCTAATATAATGCACAAAATGAGGGTTAGAAGGAAAACTATAGGGTAAGCACATAACAGTAACCATTTTTTCCAATTCTTCACGATCTTTATTTGGATCGTAATATAAAATGCCATCGGTAACAGTGTTAATTCCCGATTGAACTAGATTTGACACGGTACTAGGGTTAACCTGAGTACCTGGACTTGTCCCCTCTTGTGCAGCTTTCAATTGAAGAAATCTAACTTTATCTTTAGGGTGTGTCTTTATGTGTCTAGTCAAACTACCCATACCGCTACGGTCTCCAGTAAATTTATGAGCCATCAAAGTTCCACTAGTTTTACATTTAGCCTTATTTTGATCTCTTAGTTGAATAAAAAAGTGCCAAACAAGAGATGTTTCCCACACTTTTAGAAGGTTGTCTATTAAAAGTAGGGGCTACTACATGAGGGTCAGGCGGGGCATCATTTGGATTATTATCAATTGGGTTAACTTCAACAACAGGACTAGTAGGTGTATCATCATCCGGTTGCATTTCATCTAAATCTATATTTTCATCATCATTTTCATCAATAGTTGGATTACTATAAAGAGCATTCATATATTCATCATTTAATTGTTCACCTGGTGCAATATCATGGTAAAATTGACTATCGGTAAATTGAAATAAAGGGTTATCACTATCAATAATAACATGTGGAGGAGGACGGGTAACAGGTTTGGGTCGGGGCGCCGGGGGAGGAATAGTATCTTGACCACTAGATTCACAATTTTAGATTTTCCCTTATTACCAAATATTTTTTTCAAAGAAAAGGCCATATTAATTATAATTATACAAAGTAAAACAAACAAAACTATAATAATAAAACTTAATAGTTGGAACGAGTTTACCGAACTGACGAACAACTTCTTGAAAATTGTATATCATTGAAGACTTGAAGACTTGAATACTTCAATTCACCAACTTCACAATTTTTCACAAATTGCAATAATAATGTAAGCAATTATAGAAGAAAATTAGAGAGAGATTGATGATTTTGTGAGAAAAAATGAAAGAATGAGGGGTTATTTATAGTTGAGAATAGAGAAAAAAGTGTAATTATAAAAAGTTTGGGGCTAAAACAATGTTGGGGGGCAAATGGCTATTTTTGAAAGTGCCAAATGGCTAAATTGGCAGGCCGGAAATTTTTTAAATTTCTAACCGTTGGCCAATTTTAAAAAGAAAAAAAATTGAAAAATAGCCTTTAGGCTTGTTAGGCCCGTTAGGCCCGGTTGAACCGGCCCATCAATGGAAGCCGGTCCCAGGCTAAATGGTATCGGGCTCATGGTCTCACCATTAAGGATCGTCCCACTGTGGGCTCTTAGGACCGCTTGGGCCCGGACCATACGGACCAGCCCGTTTAGCCCAAAACCCATATGGGCTGGCGGGCCTGGGCCTGTCCCAGGCTGGGCCCGGACTACAATACAGCCTTACCTCGGACTGCTATTTAGTCATAATTTTTGGCCGACTTTGTGGTTTATTTTAGTCCGGGAATGATGCTTTTAGCTGATAAAGAAGCAGTTCTAGTATCCGAAATTGTCTTCGGAGTTTGGACCTTATTTATGGATGGAGCTTCCCATGTAAAAGGGTCCGGTCTTTGGATAGTACTAATTACTCTTTCGGGAGAAATCCTGAGACAGACCATTAGAACAGTTCCTTTGACTAACAAGAAGTCGAGTACGAGGCTCTGGTTAAAGGATTTGAATTAGCACAGAGACTAGGTTCCGAGGTGATTAAAATACTCCCCGCTGGTAGTGAATCAGATATACGGAGTCTTTTCACCAAAGAAGATCACATGCAACAGTGCTTGAATAAAGTTCAAGTTTGTACTTTCTCAATTTAGGGAGTGTTCAATAATTCACATCCCAAGGGAAGATAACATGGCGGGGGACGCGTTGGCCAATTTAGGGTCGTGCACGAAAATGAAAGGAGTTGATTCTAGTGAAGTTTTAAGCTGTTGCATTTAGTCCTGTACGTGCAAGCGTATAGGGAAGTTAACTCGACCAACCTAATTTGGGATTAGAGAAACGAGTTTATATAATGTTTAAGGCATGGAAAATTTCCTAAAGATTCTAAAGCCTCCACAGTGCTATGAACCAAAGCTGCTCGTTATTGCCTTGTTGATGGTCAACTTTACCTAAGATCTTTTCAAGGTCCATTGGCTCGATATTTAGGAACATCAGAGGCTGATTATGTGATGAAAGAAGTTCATGAAGGGGTTTGTGGAAATCATTCCAGTGAGAACTCGTTGGTTCTTAAATTGATAAGGGATGGTTACCATTGGCCCCGGATGGAATAAGACGCGAAGGAATTTGTACAAAAATATGATAAGTGTCAGCGTCATCCGCAATTGGTGCATCATCCGGCGGAGCTTCTTCATTCAATTGTGTTTCCGTGGCCATTCATGGAATGGGGGATGGACATAGTCGGTCCTTTGCCTCAAGGGCCCGAGCAGGTAAAATTTCTTTTGTTTTAACTCATTATATTACTAAATGGGTTGAAGCAGGTGATTCAAAAAGACTTGTGAGCGAGAATTAATTGATTTTATTTAGGATCATATCATTTGTCGGTTTGGAGTACCAACAGAAATTGCTTGTGACAATGGGCCACAATTTATAGGTTCCTAAGTCATAAAATTTCTGGAAGTATTGAAGATAAAAAGGATCACATCTTCCCCATATCATCCAAGTGATAACGGCCAAAAGGAGTTAAAAACAAGGTGAAAACTCAAAACCTCAAAAAGAAATTAGAGGATGCTAAAGGCAATTGGCCAAAAGAGTTGCCAGGAGTGTTATGGGCATATCGAACAATAGCAAATTCGAGTACATGAGAAACATCATTTTTCCTTGTGTAGCGTGGAAGCTTTGATTTCGGTGGAGATTAGGGAACGGACCATAAGGTATTCCCGAGCAAACGAGGAGCAGAATAATGAAGCAATGCTGATTAAGCTTGATGTTCTTGAAGAACGTCAGAATTTAGCATATATGAGGATGGTGGCACAAAATCAAAGGATGGAAAGGTACTATAATCGCAGAGCAAATCTTCGATATTTCAAAGTTGGAGATTTGGTTTTGCGAAAGTGACTCAAAGTACCCAGGAAGTTAATGTTGGAAAGCTTGGAAAAACATTGGAAGGACCCTACCGGATTTCAGCTATAACAGGTAAAGGTTCATATCAATTGGAAAATCAAGATGGAGTAAAATTAGCAAGCAATTGGAACGTGATTCACCTCAAAAGGTATTTATGTTGAAGATCCTTGATGATACTGAAAGAATGTGCTGCATTCTTTTTCCCTTAGTCCAGCTTTTGTTCCAATTGGGTTTTTATAGCAAGGTTTTTAATGAGGTAGAGGCATAAAACATACTACGAAGAAGGATCATCTACAACATCAAGAACTCCAGTGTTCGAATTCTCATACTTAGCATCCAAACACTAGGAGGAATTATTGTATATATCATAGAACTAAAAGTGTCATTAAGATGGGGGACTGTTAGAATCGGAAGTTGTATCTAGTCAAGACAGGGGAATACATGATCAGCCCCGTAAAAATAAGTAGTACAAGTTAGCCACATGTATTGGAAAATTTATTACTTAAGCAAATTTTTACTCAGGTAAATGTACTTTTAGAAATGGAAGGAATAAATTGAATTCCTTTTATTTTTACGATATGGTCTTTTTCATTTGAAAGTTACTTAAACTCAAATGTTTATGCCGGAATAAACAGGAGACGTCCTCTTCAAGAGAACCGTAAACATAAGGGTCGTATCTTATGAAACCCTTATAGTTAAAGGGTAAAATATGGAAGTATGAATTCCTGGAATTAAAGCAATCGGATGTAAACAATTCCCGAAATTTATCAAATTGAAAAAGATATTTTGCATAGAAATTAAACAACAGATACCTTTTATTTCTTCAAAATGCCAAACTCCGTAGATGTTTCGGCATAATTACAAAAGAAAATAAATTACATTAGTTGGTTTTATTAATAGAGTTTGAAGGATAAGAAGTGTCTGCTGCATCTTTTGGAGATGAAGGTTATTCCGTATCCGGTTCAGTACCTTCATCCTTTTCCTTATCTTCTTCCTCAACTCCCTCCTTGGTTTCCGAGGACTCTAAACAAGTGCTCGAGGATCTTGAAGTAGTGGGTCGAGCAGGAATGTTCTTGAAGGCGGTTGTCTCCAAATCAAGAGCCTCAGTATTGTAACCATCCATATTTGAAATTCCTTCTTTTACCTCCTCCAAGGTCTTCCTCCTCATGCGATAAATCACATAAGTTTTCTCAAGGAGGAAGGAGTCTTATTGATCTTGGAGTTTGTCCCGAAGATTTTTGATTTTGGACTGCAGCTTTTCTATTTTAGATCGCATGATGCCATAGGTCCAGTAAAGGTCAGTATTTGCCTTTCGCGATTTTGTTCCGTGACCTTTTTGAGCCTTTTCTCCTGTTCGCAGTTTTGTTCCATGACATTTCTTAGACTTTTCTCCATACTAGATCTCTTCTCCTCGTTTGTCGCAACCTCCTCGATTATGGAATATAAGTTTACATCCAGGGTATTGATTTGTTCCGTGGAAACAGACTCACATCTGGCTGCGGCAGTTACAATATCCTACATCTCAGACCACTTGACTTTCAATTCAACAAATTATGTATGGATCTGAGTTGCCTCTTTGCTATGAACAGCTTTTTCTTGCTCAGATTTCTCCAATCGGTATTTGAGTTCACTCATTGTCTTTATTCTAAAGCCGGGAGGCACTCAGCAAGATGATCTCGTTCACCAGTTCGATCTCCTTCGGCAGCAAGTTCTTCTTTAGCTAATCATATTTTGTAACCCCTAGGAGGCAAGTAGGTTATCCTGAAAAATCAAAGATTAAAGTTATTGTGGATAATGTTCGGCAAGAGAAAAGGGAAGAAAAGAAGAGTAAGATGATATCTGAGCAGCAAAGTGCATATTGTTATTAAACAGATACTCTTTAGAAAGAGCCACCAGCTTTAGTCGGTCTTTGTTCGAAGCCAAAGACTTCAAATATTTGGAAACTCCCATCGGCTTGGAGGTTAAGTGTCACTCATTTGAAACTGAAAGAGTGAAACTATGTTTACCATCAGGGTTTCGGATGTGTTCCGGAACAGTGTTCTCAATATTCCCATGATCAGATGACCGAAGAGAACGAAAATCTTCCATTAATTAAGTTGGAGTCGGTGGGGAGGCAGGAGTTGATGGTGTTGTAGCTGATGTTTAAGTTTGAGGTGGAGACACATTGGAGGTGCAATTCCTCAAACCGGAAGCAATAGCTGGAGCTTAGAAAGGAGATATACATTTTATACTATTTCTATTTTTGCAAAGAGTCCTCGAATTTCTTCATGTTGAGCATCCAGTTGAGCAGGGGAAGTTTTTTTTCTCTTCTTTGAAGAGAAACCGCTTCGTCATCATCCTTGATTTCGTCGTCAACAAGAACCAATGTGGTCAAGTGGGCTTCTTTTGTTGAAGGCTTCTTCCGTACGTCTTCTTTTTTATTTTTTCTCGTTGGGCTGGGGACTCAAGGAAGATAAGCCTTCACCGGAAGCAATATCGACATCATGAGTCATCTTCCGGTCAATATCTGCTCAAATTTGTTGATAAGCCATCATTGGGTCATGGGAAACCTAAATAACAAGGCAGAGAGAATACCCATTTGGATGGTCAATATGTTAGGAAAGGGAATCAACATATTTGTACTATGTTATGCTAGAGATTAAAACGAAAAAGGAGAAGTTTACTTACCATGGTTCTTGTCTTTCTAGTTGAATTTGGGGGAAATCCTTTTCCACTTACGGGAATCCGGTGTTGAAATATGTAAAATCTTCTTTACTCATTGGGTTAGGTTATGAACCAATGGAGGAACCCAATGGGTAGATGAAATAAGGGAAATAAAAGTTAGCAAAGGAGGAGATTTCCTTTAACGCAGTAAAAGAGGTATTTTCGAAAAACATACAAGTGAAGTTCATGGATACAAGAATAGGAGAATCTATCACCGGAAGAATGTCCTCGGTAGCGATGACAATGAATCTTACATCCAACCACGATCGTTATCATCATCTACACTGGTAACAATGTCATGATGACCGCATTTGCGGAGTTTGATCGTGCCTTCTCAAAAAATCTTTGGGCAATAGAGGTTGATCGGATGAGCATGAGTAAGGGTTTCACTAGCCCGGAAGCACAGTACCCGAAGGCAAGCTACCATTTGCCATATTGACGGGCCTACCTGCGCCAAACATATTTGGTAATTGTGGCACAACTCTAAAATAATGAGATCGATTTCTCGGCTCATTCTAAAAGTAAAAAGATACGTGTAAATGTACATAAAACCTGATTTGCTGAAGGTGACACCCTTTCCACTTCATTAGGGGCTAAAACTTCAATATTTTTTCAGTTACAACAGGGGTACTAGCAGAATGAATGGAAGAAGGATATCTGCTAATGAGCCAATTTCTATCATTTTTAGGGTTGAGAAGTTCCTTTTGTACTTAAAGATTTGTCTTAGAATTTAGCTGAAAGGGGATAATTATGCTGGTAGTAGGAGGACCGGCATCGGCTTTCTTGGTTTTGTTCTTCTTAGAAGGGTCACCACCAATGTAAATGCCTGAGTTACCGGGGGGAGAGTTAGTAGAAGATATGATGATGAAAAATCTGAGTATGTAAATTTTACTAAGAAAGAGAGGTTTGTAAAAAAGCTTTAAGGAAAATCGAAGAAGAAGAGTTTATAAAAGTGAAAGTGCAAAATGATGAGTGGTGGAGAAGTTTATAGGTGGCAGAATTCATGGTAATCATTACGTAGGAAGCTGGGAAAATTATTTGCCAAATCACCGGATAATACGTGTTCGGCTCATTAAATGCAAGGAGGCGAGCGTCCTTTCAAGAGTCAGAAACCGTTCAGGAAGTTTTTCGCCAAGAAAAGAGGTCTTATCTACTTCCCGGTAAAATAAAGTTTAGTCACCGAAAAGTAGGGGGACTATATGTTGGGGTAAAATTGATGAACGACAGGTGGATGTTCGTCGAGTTGACACGTGAAAGTGAATATAAGCAAGATATGAGTCAGCAAATAGATGGCACTGGTTACGAACAAGTGACCGATGTTGAGTAAGTTTCGAAGGTGCTGGAACCGGGGACATCTGAAAGGAAGATATCGGTTAGAAAAGACAGCATTCAGTGTCCAGCCGTTACAAAAAATCTTTGCATCTATACTCAATTGTTGTGCCGCCATCAAGATGGGTTGTATTCATATTTAAAAAAGAGCTTGATTTGGGGATCTTGTCTCCCTGAGCTGAACTATAAATAGAAATTTTTGTATTCATTGTTGGATACGAAAAAATATGTGCGCAAAACGGCTAAACTTACTCTTATTTTGTTAACAATATTCTTTCTTTCTGCTCAATACATTATTCTTACTCTTGCTTCCGGAGAAGCTTATTTCACAATCAGGCTTGTATTTTCTTTAGTTTCTTTAATTGATATATTTCTGTTTTTCGTTATTTTATTTTTAAATCAAATTAATTCACGTATTTATAAATCACGATACAAATTCAATTGTGCTATTTTACGGGTAAACAGAAATCTATGGACATGCTTCTACGTCTTTATTTCTGTCATATTATATTACTGTGAGACACACTCTGTGTTTGAAAAGCCGTTGCACTCTGTTCTCTCGAGTAAATATCTCACCAAACTTTGACTAAAACTATTTGATTATCTCGGGATGAAAGTTCCACCTAATGCTAGAATATTATGTCCAAATAGTGATGCTAAAAATTAATGGCTAAATTAAGTTTTAACATATGAAGTGCCAAATTTCTTGAAGTCTAAAGTACTTACTTCTTTGAAGTAATTAACTAGGCAGCAACACATTAATTAAGAACCAATTCCATCTGTCTTGTAAAGTTATGTAGGTTCAGCAAACTTTCGGATAAACTCGGAAGAATTTTTAATGACTCAATTCACCACATCAATAAGAAGCAGAAGGGGAAACGTTAAAAGAGATAGCAGGCTGTTAATACATGATATACTCATTAGAGTGAACATGGTACAACCTCTTAAGCTCTAATTAAGCAGCTAGAGATAATAGCATGCATACAAGGTACTACTAAAAACAGGAAAGCCGAATACAAAGGCGAATAATATTGAAAGCTTCATATATCCGAATATTCATATTATTAACTTCATCACAGACAATCACAATATCTGCTACTCCACATCCTGCTACCACAGAGTTGCGAGTTTTCAACAACTTTACTGCACCCTGCAATGTTATTACCAACAAATGAAAATTACAGTTAGTTACCTTATATATATAGAGGCTGGCAGTCTAAAGTACTTTTACTCTGATCAATGTTGAACATGTCTTATCAGGTGGTAACTGATCTCACTTTTAATGGACGAGTAACTATAGTTATCTTTTCGTTGACCATAGTGAAAAATACTTCTATATAGAAGTCGTACTTTACAACGGTAGAATGGTAGTTAAGCATAAAAATGTTGCGAAATATTAAGGAAAGAATATATATACTTGGCGCAGTCAATGGATGGACTGATCTTGTAGGGAATGTTGACACCACATATGCTGGGAAGGGCTGCAGCTAGGTTGAGATTAACTCCACTGATAGCCCCAGCAGCAGATTTCATGCAATTGCAAACAGTTTGGCGATCTTGCGTGGTACTTGCTGCACTAAAAAGGCTCCTAATACCTGTTGAGACATAATATAATTAAGTAATTAAAAAATAAATTTATTTCTCTAACAACTTAAGCTTTTAAATGTGACAGTTATAAGTTCAACAATATTACCGTTGCAGCACATTGCAGGGACAGCTCCTCCCATCCTAACGTAGTCGAGGCATGGCGACAAATCTGTCGCCACCGTCCCACATGTGACTACTGCCTCTGCATGGCTTGCAACTATTGCAATCACCATAGCAGCTATGCACATTACTGCTAAGCTTACAACTTTAGCCATTTTGATGAAATATAGTTTTGAAATAAGAAAAGTTGGGATTTTTCAAGTGATGAGTTTAGCTTTGGAAAGTGAAGTAGATGTGGGAGAAGAATGGTTCTTGAGTGCCCTTATATAGAGAAGTTTGTGACTAATCCACAGTTGTTTTTAGCTGGGGGAATTAGAGCGTTACTGGGATTTTTACCTAGTTGGTAGTTGGATGCAATTCAATGCTTCTCGATGAATCTTCAAAATCAATTGATGCAATGTACGAAATAACTTTAAATGATTCTGGAGCAATATTTTATTTTGTAACTTATGACCATCCATTGCATTGCCTTCCATCCCTTAATGTCATTTTTCCAATTGACCGTCGATCCATTGCAGCATGTCATCCCATCCCTTAATCCTTGGACATGTATTTTGGCTCCACGATTTGAAATAATATTGGGGTATTATCACTTTTAGTCCGTGTCAGAAACTATTTATATTTGGTAACCGAAAAAGTGTATAAAAATTGTATAATTTTTGTATATAACATACAAAATGAATAATTGTAGGGAAAAAAAGCATCATAATTTGAGTATTGGAGTGATAAGTGACGTGATCCATATAACTGCTCTCTAAGATTCTCTTCAACTCTAACCATTTTCTTCTCTATCAGTCATCTGCTATGTCGAGATTCTGCCTCCTTTACGATTACCTTTCAGCCACAAAAAGATGTTGGGAACGTGTCCATGTTGTGCAGTCAAAGGCCTTTGGTCTAATCCTATTCTCTTTTGTTTCAATTCCTATTTGGAATTGGATTCGATATTTATTCCTATTTAGAGTTGGTTTTGGTTTTAAGAGAAAGCACCACTCATTATCTATAAGTAGGACAACCTTGGAGAATTTTTCTATGCTCATTGGTACAAGTCTTTGAAAGACTTAAACACATAAGAGTGATTTTTGAGAAAGCTTTCGTCAAGAGAGAAGAGAGAAGAAAAGTATTCGTTTTTGCTGCAGATTTTTATTCCGATCAGCCAACTTCAAATCACGTTTTTTGATTTGTTAATCGCTGGATTGGACTGCAATTTTTACTGAGTGTTCGTAACATCTTGGTCCTTGATTTGAATGGTGAAGATCGGATTTAGAGGCTCGTAGCATCTGATTTCGTTCCTCGAACAACAACTCCAGTTTTGTGACTTCTCCTCTTTTTCAATTGATTTGTCGTTACTCTTGTTGTTATTGTTGCTCTGTATTTGACACTTGTTGTGCAGTCAATTTGAATAACTTTTGTAACACTCTTATTATTATAGTGGAGTTTTTTGGATCTTTGTGATCCCGTGATTTTTACCTTCGATTTGAAGGATTTTTCACGTTAAAATTCGGTGTTCTTTATCTTCTTTAGTTTCGAATTTGTTTCTTCCTCGACATAACAAAAGACTCATAGATTCATTGCACGTATCTTTCTATTTTTTGTTGAGATTAACATTATCAACAGTAATACTAGCATGCTTCTGTCTTCGCGTTGTGGAAGTATGTCTTATCTTAAATTAAAACTTAAAAGATTCTCATAATTAAAGTATGTGTTTGAACCCAACAATCGTTTAACCAAAACCTAAACTCGCTGAACCCGAGGATGAGAAGAAATCAACAAGGGAGAGAGTTTAACCGTCTGTGATAAAGATTTGAAGGTATAATGTTTCATGCTTTCGTCATGTATCACTGTATTAAATTCTTCTCTTTTTCTTCATTTTTCCCATAGCAAACCTTTGATTCAGAGGAAAAATTTACCAATCAAAGGAATTGTTGAGTCTGAAAGAGCCCTGCAGCGTAAGACAAGAATTTGTGAAATCAAAATACTCTTTTTTATAGATAAATAAATAAGAGAGGAAACAATTGTAGATTACGGAACGGTCTCTAGCATCTTCAATTTTAGCAACTTACTTAAAATACTTCTTCAACTCTATCATCTTATGCCTTTGGGATAGTTTTCATTTAATGGGCATTGAACACTTGCGCCGGAGTTTAAAGGACATATGTTGAAGCACCTTTACTTCCAAAATAATGTTTTTTTGTATATAGTCTACATGTAATATACTTTTTGCAGAAGTTTGTTAGAAGGGAGAAGTATATTTGTTTACCTCAAAAATGATTTTAACAATTAAACTTGATTTGTGGTTCTAAAAATATGTGATTTATTCCAATACTAGTTAATAATTAAGAAATGATAAGTGTGAGTAAGAAGAATGTGATAACTAAACCAGTTTTGCTAAAGGAGCGGGGGCCTCGAGCTTGATGGTTTCACGGCCTCGAAGTCAGTTTAGTAACAATAAAGTATGAATAATAAATGAAGAACAATAAAGTTGAAGAATAACTTGAGCACAGCAAACGAAAAAAGCAGAATGGAATATTCTATATCAGTGAATCATCTGTGTTACAAAATAATTGAGGTCTACTTTATATAGGAGGGAAAAACTCTAATATGGTACATGTCTAATTATGACAAAGAATTCCATTGGTATAGCTGTATAACGGCCTAGTACGGATTTGTACTATTTCTCACAAATTTTATCTGTCCTAACCACGTGTCCTTGGGAATTTTCTGCTTTTCCTTGACTGTCATCATTTTGCATTGCCTCGAGGTAGGCCGTGACGGGTCTTCGATATGCTTTCTCGAAGATCACATTCTGAGATCAGACTTGAACTTCATCTCGAAGATGAGCTCGGGCTCGAAACATAGCATAGACTTCGAAATCGGACTCCTCCGATTTCAGCTGTATACAGATAGTCCCTGTGTTTCTTAGAATGAAATGATGAGAAACGATTTGAATTTACGAGGTCTTGGATGATGATATCACTCCTGTGACGTAGGCATTGAAACGACTGAAACATCACGTCGGTTCTTTTCCCAAAAAATATTGAGTGCTCGTCAGAGCCGGTCGGCCACCAACATCAACGAACAGTCGCCGTCTTCCCCTATATATATCCGCTTTCCTTTCTTATTAGGAACTTTTCCACTCTGCAATATTTATCCTTCTCTATAAGCTTTCTTTGCACCACCAATTCCTCCACCGTATTAGCTAAAAAAACTCACCAATTTATTCACCTCTTCCTTCTTTTTCTAAAGAAACTATGGCTAAAACTTCCAAATCAATTCCTCAGAAAGAAGAAACCTCCACTTTTGCTTCCCGTCCGGCCGGTGGTAAACCGCCGGCGCTTAATGAGATTGTGCCAAGTAATTTTCCTTTGAAGAAAGACTTTACAATAGAGAAACCTCCTGATGTTCCCGGGCGTCAGGAACACGCATCGAGATATGTAAGATCCATCGAGGAAGGACACCTCGAAGCTGTAAGGAGAGAATGTAAATGGGGGAAGGAGGTCGTTCTGCAAATACCTTCTCCAGAAGAGGATATTACGACCCATGTAGAGGGGTTTTTGAGCGTATATACATACCCCTTTACACTGGATCTCCTCAACCCACTCGTTCTCGAATTTTTCCAAAAGTATCAAGTTACACGGGAACAGATTCATTCGTCCTTCTGGCGTATCATATTAATGATGAGGTTTTTCACCGAAAAGGCAGAGGTCGAGTTCACCCTCAGCCACCTCATCCGATTGTACCGACCTCAACATTTTCGAGGTTTAATCAAGTTCAACGCTGATCCGCAAAGTCCTTCTTCGCCAGTAACGACGAAGTCAGGGATCAAGGTTGGATGAGTCGGTTTATCCGAGTGAGGACCACCGAGATTATTCCGAAGGAGTTCTTGTCGTTCCCCGAGAAATGGAACTTTGAACGTGAGTAAAATACCTTGCTCTATTTCTTTTTCATAATTTCCGCTGAATTTTGCATAATTGTTCCTCTTTTACTTCCAAAGCGGTTCCGTGGATGCCTAATGCAGTCCTCGATCTAGAGGATTGGGCTCGCAAACTGGCTGCCACTTCATCTTACGACAAAGGCAAGTGGAAGGATTTTTCGAAGGGCAAGTGGGAAGCGAAACACCACGGTACGTGTTATAATATTTCCTTCCTAAAAAAGAAGAATCCCTTTCCTCTTGTTGCCTAATTCCATTATCACAGGCATCAGTGATTTATCTGAGATGAGGCCGCCCCCTCTCGAGGAGGAAGAGGTATCCTCGGCTCCGAAGCCAAAGAAGAATAATAAGAGGAAAATATCATCGAAGAACGAGGACTCCCAAAGCTAAGTGAAGCCAGCTCGGGGATGCAAGAAGAATGTTGTTATCAACGAGGATTCTGACTTTGTCCGCCGGTCCATGAGTGATGATGAAGACGAGATTGAGGTTTTGACGTTGGTGACCCGAACCTGAAAGTCTTCTGAGGCTGCTCAGCCCGCTGGAACCGAGGCCCTTTGCCTCGAAAGAGAAGTTCAAAAAGAGAAAAGGGACTAAGGCTCTTCATCACCTGATTTGGCAACTGTTTCACAGACTTTGGGAAATACTCGGAAGGTTCTAGCTTCAAAGCACCTCTGCCCGATCAGAGCACCTCGGGTGATCTCCCCGACGCAATGACAGCAAGTCATTCACCGCCATTTCCATCTTTCTCCGAAGATACCATAAGGGATGCTCGGAACCTGAAGACGCCCGAGTTAGGCGGAGTCCCAAGTGAAAACGACCCCTTCTAGGGTTGCTTTACTGGGGTTGATGAGGCCGAACTAGCGGATGCAAACTCGACCTTTGAGGAGACTCGACGACTTTGCTCAATTGTAAGTTTTCAATAGCTCTATAATTTTTCCAACTTCATACTTTCTTCTTTTGTTTAATTGAACTTTCCTTTCTGCAGACCTTCGACAAATTTAAGACTAGGCTGAGCCGTTGTGAGGCTGAACTGCGTAGGTCCTTGAACAAGGAGAAATCCCTCAGGCTCCTGTGTGACAAGAAGGAAAGGGAATTGAGGCATCTTCGATTAGAGTTGACCAGAGCTCGGGAATACGAGGACGAGCTAGAGAAGCAGGTAACATTAGTCTTGAAAAAATATGGACTCCCTCTCCCGCCTTCAGAGGCTAACACTTCGATGTCTCAGTTGCAGCGAAAGGTAGAGATGCTGGAACGCCTTTGAGGTGAGGTCAACCAGGTCAACTCCGAGTGCAATTAATGGAAGGAACATATGGATATCCTTGCTGCGGCCAAAAAAGATGCATTGGAAAAAGTATCCACCCTCGAGATACAACTTCGGAACGCTCAAGAGAGCAATTCAGTTCAAGCAGGCAGAATAGCCGAGCTTGAGGGTGGCCTCAAGAAGGCCAAATTCGATGTCGAGGAAGCCCGGGCCGAAGCCAAAGAAATACAAGCCACAACCGATAAGACGGTAGCCATCTATTTGAAAGATGCTACTGATGCTCAGATGGAGTTGAGGGGGGCCTCCGAACGGGATAAAAGAAGCAACGTCTATGTCCGATGTCGATCCCAAAGGGAAACCCTCGAGGAGATCCATGCTAAAGGCTTCGATCCCTCCGAGGAGATAGAGCAGGCTAAGGCAGACGAGGTTGATGCCAAGTTCGTCCTTTCCTCTGATGATGAAGCTGATGTTAAGGATGATGAGGTGGAGGCTGACGAGGAGGTTTCCAGGGAAGAGGATGCTCCCGAGGGGGTTGATGAAGACAAAGTCCCCGTGGGAGTTTCCTCCGAGCACGCGACCCCAATGATAGACTAGGCCTTCTTTGATATTTTTTTTGTAAGAGCTCCCTGTGGGAGTATTTTAAATGTACTTTTGTACCATTATCTGATATATAAAGAAATATTTTGTTTCATCTTTGTGCTTCTGTCTTGATTTTGCCTTTGGAATGTGTTTTGGTTTTGTTGACGATTAGTCCGATGTATTGGACTTACAATATAACCCTTAGGTTTTGTGTTCGATGAACGAACGATAATAGGTGACCTCTTAGGGCCCGGTTGGCCCTTAGGCTCTTTTAAGTTGGCCCTTAGGATCTTTAGGTTGGCCTTAGGCTCTTACATGTCGGCCCTTAGGCTCTTAAAAATCGGCCCTTAGGCTCTTACAAATCGACCTTAGGCTCTTGCAAATTAGCCCTTAGGCTCTTTTTAGGTTGGGTCAATTCGACCTCAAAATGGCTATAATTTCCCCCCTTTCTGGCTAAAGACTTGTAATAGGTGACCACTTAGGGTCCGGTCTGCCAATAGGCTCTTACAAATCGGCCCTTAGACTCTTTTTAGGTTGGGTCAATTCGACCTCAAAATGGATAGAATTGTCCCCCTTTCTGGCTAAAGACTTGTAAAAAAGTTTTGTTATGCCTTGGCATGTTTTTACATTCGTTCGACTTTTTTGATGGTTCGATTGATTGGAACCTCGATTGCAAGTCGATGTACGATGATAGTTGAATACCTCGCGAGGTTTTCTCGAAGGCTGATTTTTTCAAAGCCTTCACATTATTCATGACTGATTTTATCGAAGCCCATTTTGTTTATGCCGAAGGTAGCCTGATTTAATCGGTTTTTTGAAGTATTTGAAGGCCTTTAGTTTTATGGCAGAAGTCGGACATCTCCGAGCCGCATTATTTCGGCTGTAGCCTTTTCATATAGTTGTAGCCTTTAGTCCCCGAGTAAGATGGCCTTGGCCTAAATATCGAGGGGATGCCTTTTTTGGTCTTATAAGTTCGTGTATGCCTCATTGACGTCTTGTTAGTTCGAGTATGCCTCATTGAGGTCTTATAAGTTCGAGTATGCCTCATTGAGGTCTTGTCTTATAAGCTCGAGTTTGCCTCATTGAGGTCTTATAAGTTTGAGTTTTTGATGGCTCAACGTGTTGGTTGTCGATGACAGTCCCCGTGTATTTTGAGTATATTTGGCCCTTGAGCTGTTAAATGTAAAAATAGTAGACTTCTTCGAGGCACAAAAGTGTTTCGATATAATAAGATTGCTTCTTTGAGTAATCGATACATGCGTACATGTTTTTGCCATCGGGGGCTTGATTATTCTATATGCACACGGTTCATTTGACCGTTTGGCCCATTACAACATTCTCCTATCGAGGTCCTCCTTGGCATGACTTGTTTTCTTCAAAAATGTAACTTCCGAGGGTGATGCCCCCAGTATTCGAGGTTGATAGAAAGGAAACCTTGAATACTTGTTGAGTTTTCCTTAGGTAGAATATAGATGTTGCCTCATTAAAAACCTTTTCGGTAAAAGCCATTTGGATAAAACCCGATCTAAGGGATAAAGAGTGCAACAAATGCTTTAAAACCCAAGGTCTTCGAGCTGGAGGGATCTTCGATTTTTCCAATCGACACCTGTAAGAATTTAGTATGAAATATAAATGAAAAAGGGCGAAGGTTATACCTCAGCAATAATAGCTTTTGAGCAACGATATATTCCAATTGTTTGGTAGTTGCTCGCCTTCCATAGTGCTAATCTTGTAGGATCCTTTGCCTACTACTCCGAGGACATGGTACGGTCCTTCCCAACTATGGCCTAGCTTCCCTTCATTTGGGTTTCGAGTGTTGAGAGTGAGATTCCTTAGAACCAAGTCCCCGACTCCGAAGTATCGAAGGTTTGTTCTTCTATTGTAGTACCTTTCGATCCTTTGTTTTTGAGCGGCCATTCGAACTAACGCGGCCTCACATTTTTATCAAGTAGCTCGAGAGAGGTGCTCATAACCTTGTTGTTCGAATCCTCAGTGGCATGCTGAAATTTGACACTCGGCTCTCCGACCTCGACTGGTATCAATGCCTCAGACCCATATACCAAAGAAAATGGGGCCTCCCCCGTGCTTGACTTCGACGTCGTTCGATACGCCCATAGTACCTCGGGAAATACTTCTCTCCACTCCCCCTTCCCATTATCTAACCTCTTCTCTAAGTTTTGAATGATAGTTTTGTTCGTGGACTCGGCTTGGCCGTTTGCACTTGGGTGATAAGGCGTTGATAGGATCCTTTTAATTTTATGACCTTCGAGGAACTTCGTTAGTCTGCTACCAATGAATTGCATCCCATTGTCGCATGTTATCTCGGAGGGAATCCCGAATCGGCATATGATGTGGTCCCATATAAAGTTGATGACTTGTTTTTCTCTTATCTTTTCAAAGGCATGCGCTTCTACTCATTTTGAGAAGTAGTCAGTCATAAAAAAAGATAACCGAGATTTACCTGGCGTCATTGGCAGGGGGCGATGATGTCCATCCCCCATTTCATGAATGGACACGGGGATAGGACCGAGTGTAGTTGTTCACCGGGTTGATGTACCATCGGTGCAAATATTTGGAATTTATCACACCTTCGAACAAATTCATTGGTGTCCTTTTCCGTGCTATCCCAGTAATATCCTGCTCTAACCACCTTGCGAACCAAGGAGTTAGCACCGGAGTGGTTGCCACAAGTGCCTCCGTGGATTTCCCGTAGCACATAATCAGTGTCCCCTGGTCCCAAACATATTGCCAATGGTCTGTCGAAGGTCCACCTATATAGTGTCCCATTCTCGTCGAGTGAAAATCGGTGTGCTTTGGCTCGGAGGGCCCTCGATGCTTTTGGGTCTGTGGGGAGATTCCCATGCTTCAAGTAGTCGACATACTTGTTCCTCCAATCTCATGTTAGGCTCGTTGAGTTTATTTCTACATGACCTTCTTCGATCATTGACTTTGATAGTTGTACGATAGTCCCCAGGACTATGTCATCTTCTTCAACAAATGAACCCAAATTTGCGAGTACATCGGCCTCGTTGTTCTGTTCTCGATGTATGTGGACCAGGATCCACTCTTTGAAGCGATGCAATGTCACTTGAAGCTTGTCTAGGTATCTTTGCATCCCATCGTCTCGGACCTCGAAGCTTCCATTTACTTGGTTAACCACCAAAAGAGAGTCACATTTTTTTAGATAACCTCTGCTCCTAGGCCTTTGGCTAGTTTGAGACATGCAATCATGGCCTCATACTCGGCCTCATTGTTAGTCAATTTCAATGTTTTTATAGATTTTCTGATGACGCAGCCCGTGGACAGTTTTAAAACTATACTAAGCCCAGATCCTTTCCTGTTCGAGGCACCGTCAGTGAAGAGGGTCCATACCCCCGATGATGTGCCCGTTTCTAACAAGAATTCTTTCTCTACTCTAGGCACGAGGGCAGGCATAAAATCGGCCACGAAGTCTGCCAAAATTTGAGACTTGATAGTCGTTCGAGGTTGGTATTCGATATCATATCCTCTAAGTTCGATGGCCCATTTGGCCAATTGGCCCGATAATTCGGGATTATGCAAAATGTTTCGAAGTGGATATGTAGTTAATACACATATAGGATGACATTGAAAATATGGTTTCAATTTTCTATATGTACTTATTAAATCAAGGGCTAGTTTTTCAGTCACGACCCAAATTTCCCTCCGTTGGGTATTGTGATGGAACCTAGTCTTAGGGACTAGGTAAGCCTAACATTTCCATTGAACGACAGCAATAATAAAGGAATCATAACAGTCTCGATATAGATATCTTTACAGAGTTTACAATTTCCCAAAACCCGGTAAATACAAGGCATAAGCTCTACGAAATCTTTCTATCAAATCTAAACACAACTGTCTAGGAATAAGTAAGTACAGTTGAATAGAAATAAAACAGGAAGGTGACTCTGAAGCCTGCGAATGCAGCAGCAGGTTACCTTGAGTCTCCTCAGCAATGATCTGCGCAGCTACTAACAACAATAACCTGGATCTGCACACAAAAATGTGTAGAAGTATAGTATGAGCACACCACAGCGGTGCCCAATAAGTATCAAGACTAACCTCGGTGAAGTAGTGACGAAGACTAGTCAAGACACCACCGGTCTAATAAGTAAAAAAGGCATAAATTTATAAATGACCGAAACATAATATCTATCTAAAGATTTTAAATATAATTAATGATACGATCGAATAATACGAAAGAAAATTAAATAAAACGATCAACGGACAGCATAATAGAAATACAGCAAAGAGAATGGAAAGAATGCAATCCAAATGCCGGGAATCACAACCCAATAAAAGCACTAGAAACTCAGCACTGCATCAATTTATTCACGTCAGGCCTTAGACAATAAACTCAATAATACTGGTCAAACCTTCGAGTGAAAACCTTAAATCGTGAGTTTATTTTGAAAGCTTTAAAGATATAATCATTTCGGAATAGAGAAATTTCTTCTTTGAAACATACTTTCTCTGAATGTATATTTATATATTTTTATAAAGAGAAATCTTTAAAACATAGTCTCTTCAAATACGTGGTGCTCAAAAGTACTTTCCCAAATACTGCTCGTTCAAATATCATAAAAATACGTGATGTTCAAAATATACTTTCCCAAATACTGATCTTTCAAATATCATCAAAATACGTGATGTTCAAAATATACTTTCCCAAATACTGCTCTTTCAAATATCATNCAGACATAACTTTTTCTCGAGATAATTTCTTTTCAGCTATACTTGTCAATATATATATATATCCTTCGATCCAAATCTCCTCAATGATAAAATCACCGGAACT
This sequence comes from Nicotiana paniculata, assembly GCA_005239505.1. Classification (NCBI taxonomy): domain Eukaryota; kingdom Viridiplantae; phylum Streptophyta; class Magnoliopsida; order Solanales; family Solanaceae; genus Nicotiana; species Nicotiana paniculata. The sequence goes on from ML367548.1 coordinate 42,874, forward strand.
CAGTCCGCAACTCAGAATTTGTCATGCAATGCAGTACAGGGAGAAAGCTTTTGGAATCTCGTCCGTAATCCCAATTTAAATATGCGATGCAGTACAGGGGGAAAGCTCTCGAATCTCTGTCCGCAGTCCCAATTTAATTATGCGATGCAATATAGGGGGAAAGCTCCTGGATCTCTGTCTGTAGTCCCAATTTAAATATGTGATGCAGTATAGGGGGAAAGCTCCCGGATCGCTGTCCATAGTCCCAATTTAAATATGCGATGCATTACAGGGGGAAAAACTCCTGGATCTCTGTCTGTAGTCCCAATTTAAATATGTGATGCAGTATAGGGGGAAAGCTCCCGGATCGCTGTCCATAGTCCCAATTTAAATATGCGATGCATTACAGGGGGAAAAACTCCTGGATCTCTGTCTGTAGTCCCAATTTAAATATGCAATGCAGCCACTGAGGAAAACAACCAGAATGCAACAGAAACAACATATATTGCCACAACCTGCGCAAAAACAAACAAGATCAAATGCAATGTGAAATGAGCAAATCAATACAAAGACTTAAATCAAAAAAATGGTAAAAACTCACTCATAAGAAGTAGCCAGTGAAAGGAATGCCAAGCACAAGGAGAAAACAGCATAACGAGGGGAAAAACAAGACAAATATAGCAACGATTCTATATATTCAAGTTCGCAACCAAGAAACCAAATCATCCCGGCAAGGGAATCAGCTATAACCAATATCACTTAGACAATTAGCTTCACCGAATAAACTCAGTTTGAACAAATGCTCAGTAAATAGGCAGCATCAAATAATACCATCAACATGGGCGGCTATCAATTAAACCTAAGTAGTACTTAAGAGGAAAATCATTTAAATCACAATGTACGACTCACGGGCATGCTTGACCAACGTATAGATATTCCAATTACTTGTTAGACATTTATAGGGCGAGATTATACTAGTTTTAGTCACATAGGCAGCGTATGAAGAAAGATATAGTATAACGGTAGGAAAAACAAAGTCTTCATTTAAGTCAGTTAAGATCATATAAGAAACAAGGAATGTTAGGCAAGTACTTTTAATTTGAGCAGAGAGAAATGAAACTAGAAATCAGGAATTCAAATATAACAATTTCAATTCAGCGAGGAACATAAGGACCTAAAAATCTCAAAAGGGCAATATATTTGCAAATAAGTCCGAGTACGCACTCGTCACCTCGCGTATGCGGACTACAATCAACATAGAAGACTCAATCCTAAGGGGTAGTTCCCCCATACAAGGTTAGGCAAGATACTTACCTCGACTCCAAGAATCCAAATCAAGTCTCTAGCACCGCTTTTCTTTTCGAAGCTGACTCCAAATCACACATAGGCTCAATAGCACTTTTGATCACGATAACAGCCCAAAATCAACTCAACATTGGCAATTAGTCCCACATATAGAAGAACTCTGTTTCCAAATCCCATAATACCGATATTGATGCAATAAACACGAAGACCTCATCATTAGACACCAGAATCACCGAGCCAAAACTAACACCACCAGGCATACATCCCGCAAGCTAAAACCAATGAAGCACATAACGAGAATGACTGAATATGAATATAGAAACATATAAAGGAACTATCAAACAAGCCCATAGGCATAACTCTCTATCAATAATGACTTACCAAAATCAATATAACAAGGAAGAAGCAAAGCATATGAACAAATCATAAGGATTCCATCCTGATAAAATTCCACCGCGGTACTCAGCCTGGTCCAAACATAAAGAATCACAAATATCACGAGGACCTCGCCCTCAACTCTGAATCACATACCAAAAATATATCATACCAATTGAAATTCCTCCACTAATTCATCTCAGCTGATAAAATCATAATGATAGCTGATCTTACATCTCGATGGAGTATCAATCATAACTCCTAAGAAAAATATTTAGGAAAATCACATAAATCTTACCACGAATAACAACAAGGACTCACTTCCAGTTTCACCACTATCGAAAATGAAATAAACAACGATAGACACGGGCTACTACTCATAGAATCTCCCAACAGGAACAAACACAAAATAGAAAGCAAAACACGGAATTCACCCATAAATGAAACAACAAATAAGGGAAACTCATCTCGACCGACAGAGGTATAGTGAAATACAATGGTACCCCCACTTTAGCACATCAAGACATACCTAGGTGATAATATTTGGCACAAAGGCCTCTAGCCTACTTTATGCAACACAACAACGGGTCGGGCCTCCTCCTCTTAGGCGCCCTCTATCCACCTGAATACCCTGCTATAACTCTCCTACCTGAATCCTGGAAAAATCTCTCACCCTGTGGCTAACATTTTTACACTGAAAACAATCTCTCTGCCGATGTGGCTGTGGAAAACATACAATACGGATCCTCTGAGACCCATGAGTACCTGAAAAGCCCCCATGCGAAGCTGGTAATGCAACTGAACTGGTTGACCCAAAATTCTCTACCATGCCTGAGTCCCTCAATGAATCTACGGACTCGCCTCCTAACTGAAGAAACCAAGTGAGGTGTATATCTGGCCAACTCACTGAATCTAACGGCATACTCTAATAGTGACATAGCGCCCTGACGCAACTACTCAAACTCCGCGCGCCGTACATCCCGATGGAACTGAGGTGCAACCTCCCTCAAAACATATCCGAAACTGAATCCACGCTAGTGAAGCTAACTCGGCTAGGTTACCCCAACTCATATGCCGCCGCCACTGATCAATCTACTACTCTGAATCTGAGATGCGACAAAAGCAATCCCGCTCGTCTTCACAACACCCGAAGTGCGAAGAATATAGTGACATTCCCCCTAGGAAACCCAGGGCACCATCTACCGCCAATCCACTGAAAGATAGAAGGGTGATACTTCCTGTACCTCTCAAGTCCAAGGTATTCTTTCTTCGATGCTATTGCCCGAACCACGGGCTGAACTGAAACCACAGGTCGTGCTGCCATGACAACTGGAATCTGACCAATATGATCTCACTACTCTTGAGTGTAGACGGTGGGAGTCTGAACTCCTCCCCTGATCCGTGTAATGGCCGGTGAACTAGAATCAATCTCGCCTGAGTCAATGTACTACCTATACTCAAAACGGTGCTCAGACCTCTTGAAGTCCGGGGTAGCAACAGGCACCCCCAGTACCTGTCCCCTAACTAGAACTACTGGTGACTCCTCAACGGCTGCTCTGGTAGGCATCTTAACTGCGGCACGTGCTCCTCGTCAGCCTCTAACTCTGACCCTTACGACATTTGCTTAGGGGTAACATCATCAGGAACCGCCGCTCGTGTCCTCACCATCGGTGAGAGAATGGAACGATAATTTCAAATTTCAAGATCGATGAACTCGCACAATAGGAATGAAGGAAGTGAAATTGTCCTAATAGTTTCGTAGCCTCTAGAAGATAAGTACAGACGTCTTTGTACCAATCCGCAAGACTCTACCAAACTCGCTTATGACTCGTAACACCTATGAACCTAGAGTTCTGATACCAACTTGTCACGACCCAAATTTCCCTTCGTTGGGTATCGTGATGGCACCTAGTCTTAGGGACTAGGTAAGCCTAACATTTCCACTGAACAACAACAATAATAAAGGAATCATAACAGTCTCGATATAGACATCGTGACAGAGTTTACAATTTTCCAAAACCCGTTAAATACAAGTCATAAGCTCTACGAAATCTTTCTATCAAATCTAAATGCAATTGTCTAGGAATAAGTAAGTACAGTTGAATAGAAATAAAACAGGATGGTGACTCCGAAGCCTGCGAACGCAGCAGCAGGTTACCTTGAGTCTCCTCAACAATGATCTGGGGCTACTAACAACAATAACCTGGATCTGCACACAAAATGTGCAGAATTGTAGTATGAGCACACCACAGCGGTGCCCAGTAAGTATCAAGACTAACCTCGGTGAAGTAGTGACGAGGACTATCAAAACACCACCGGTCTAATAGGTAAAAAGGTATAAATGTATAAATGACCGAAGCATAATATCTATCTAAAGATTTTCAATATAATTAATGATACGATCGAATAATATGGAAGAAAATTTAATAATTACGATCAGTGGACAGCATAATAGAAATACGCAAAGAGAATGAAAAGAATTCAATCCAAATGGCGGTAATCACAACCCAATAAAAGCACTAGCAACTCAGCACTGCATCAATTTATTCACGCCATGCCTTAGCCAATAAACTCAATAAAACTGGTCAAACCTTCGAGTGAAAATCTTTAAATCGTGAGTTTATTTTGAAAGCTTTAAAGATATAATTATTTCGGAATAGAGAAATTTCTTCTTTGAAACATACTTCTCTGAATGTATATTTATATATTTTTATAAAGAGAAATCTTTAAAACATAGTCTCTTCAAAATACATGGTGCTCAAAAGTACTTTCCCAAATACTGCTCGTTCAAATATCATCAAAATACGTGATGTTCAAAATACTTTCCCAAATACTGCACGTGATGTTCAAAATATACTTTCCCAAATACTGCTCTTTCAAATATCATTTTTCTGCAAGACAAATACTTTTCAGATATACTTTCGAAATAGAAGTCCTTCAGAAATAATATTTCTTGGAGATAATTTCTTTTGAGCTAAACTTTTCAATATATATATATATCCTTCGATCCAAATCTCCTCAATGATAAAACCATCGGAAATCTATCCGCAACTCAGAATTTGTCATGCAATGCAGTACAGGGGGAAAGCTCCCGGAATCTCGTCTGTAGTCCCAATTGAAATATGCGATGCAGTACCGGGGAAAGCTCTCGGATCTCTGTCCGTAGTCCCAATTTAAATATGCGATACAGTACAGGGGGAAAGCTCCCGGATCTCTGTCCATAGTCCCAATTTAAATATTATGCATTACAGGGGGAAAGGTCCCGGATCTCTGTCCGTAGTCCCAAATTAAATATGCAATGCAGCCACTGAGGAAAACAGCCAGAATGTGACAGAAAAAACATATATTTCCACAACCGGCGCAAAAACAAACAAGACCGAATGCAAAGTGCGATGAGCAAATCAATACAAAGACTTAAATCACAAAAATGCTAAAAACTCACTCATAAGAAGTAGCCACTGAAAGGAATGTCAAGCACAAAGAGAAAACAACATAACAAGGGGAAAAACAAGACAACTATAGCAAAGATTCTATATATTCAAGTTCGTAACCAAAAAAACAAATCATCCCGGCAAGGGAATTAGCTATAACCAATATCACTTAGACAATTAGCTTCACCGAATAAACTCAGTTTGAAAAAATGCTCAGTAAATAGGCTGCATCAAAGAATACCATCAACATGGGCGGTCATCAATTAAACCTAAGTAGTACTTAAGAGGAAAATCATTTAAATCACAATGTACGACTCACGGGCATGCTTGACCAACGTATAGATATTCCAATTACTTGTTAGACATTTATAGGGCGAGATTATATTAGTTTTAGTCACGTAGGCAGCGTATGAAGAAAGATATAGTATAACGGTAGGAAAAATAAAGTCTTCATTTAAGTCAATTAAGATCATATAAGAAACAAGGAATGCTAGGCAAGTACTTCTAATTTGAGCAGGGAGAGATTAGATTAGAAATCAGGAATTCAAATATAACAATTTCAATTCATACGCGGGGAACATAAGGACCTAAAAATCCCAAAAAGGCAATCTATTTGCAAATAAGTTCGAGTATGCACTCGTCACCTCGCGTATGCGGACTACAATCAACACAGAAGACTCAATCCTAAGGGGTAGTTCTCCCTCACAAGGTTAGGCAAGATACTTACCTCGACTTCAAGAATCCAAATCAAGCCTTTAGCACCGCTTTTCCTTTCGAACCCGACTCCAAATCAATCATATCTAGACATGATCGACTCAATAACATCAATAAATGCTAAACAGTTCAATTCAAATGCCTAATTATAGATTTCCCAACATTCTTCCACAATTTCCAAAAATCGACCCCGGGCCTGCTTGGAGGTTCGGACTAAAACCCAATAACCCATTCACCCGCGAGCCCGAATATATTATTTCTTTTGAAATCCGACCCCAAAACAAGGTCAAATTATCAAATATTCAAAAAGCCCTAACCCTACCCAAAAATCCCAATTTCTACCTTTGATTTCATGTTTTTAGGCCTGGAATCTAATAGATGTTGATGAAAAATGGAAGAAAACAATGTTAGAATCACTTACCTACGAGGCTATGGTGGAAGAGCTCTTCAAAAATCGCCTATGGGGTTTGGAGAAGAAGAGGGTTTATATATTTTGGTAAAAATCCCGTAATGGTTCTGTTTTGGGCATTTAAAAATAGCTGGGCGAGACTACTCTCCGCGTTCGCGGGCCCCAGGTCACGTTCGCGGAGGCTTACTACACAGACATGTGCGTTCGCAGTTGTGGTGCCGCGTTCGCACAGGGTATTATTCACCCAGCCCCCCAGGCCCCCGCTAATGTTGTCCGTTCGCGACTCTACCTACGCGTTCGCACAGTAGTTACCAAATAACCCCCCGCGTTCGCACTTTACGTGGTGCGTTCGCGCAGAGCACTTTCTACCCAGACCTCTATAACCCTGTGCGTTCGCACTCCCTTGAGTGCGTTCGCATAGGGTAAAATACCTGGACACCAGAAAATGCATTAAACACCATATTTTTCACCACTTTTGCACTCCAACACCTACCCGAAACTCACCTGAGCCCTCAGGGCTCAAATCCAAATACACACACAACCTCATAAACATCCTACGGACTTATTCGAGTAATTATACCACCAAAATAACATCAAAAACAACAAATTAAACCCCAAAATCAATGAAATTTCTTAAAACTTCTTTAAACTTCACTTTTTTCCATTTTTGATCTGAATCATGCCAAACGAAGTCCGTTTATTTCCAAATTTCACAGATAACACATATAAAATATATTGAACCTGTTTCGGGCTCTGGAACCAAGATACGGGCCCGATACCACAGTTTTCACATAACATTTCATTTTCAAAAAGTTTTATATTTTTCAGAAAATAATTTTCTTTAAAAATTCATTTCTCGGACTTGGGACCTCGGAATTCAATTCCGGGTATACGCCCAAGTCCCATATTTTCCTACGGACCCTCCAAGACCATCAAATCACAGGTCCGAGCCCGTTTACCAAGAATGTCGACCGAAGTCAACTTTATTCAAATTTCTAATACAAAATTATCATTTTTATCAGTTTTTTACATAAAGGCTTCCCGGCTACACGCCTGGGCTGTGCACGCAAATCAAGGTGGGATAGAAGGAGGTTTTCAGGACTTCGGAACATATAATTAGCTAGAAAAAATACGGGATGACCTTTTGGGTCATCACATTTTCTAAATGCGGATACCTGGTTTCAGCATCTCCTAGGGTCCGACTCACATAATAGACAGGAAATTGTGTACCTTGCTCTTCTCGAACCAACACTCCACTTACCTCTACCTCGGGCATGGACAAATATAAATATAGTGTTTCATCCTCCTTCGGAATATGGATCAAAGGTACGCTCGATAGATACTGTTTTAATTCTTCCAAGGCTTGTTGACATTCTAGAGTCTATTCGAAGTTGTTCTTCTTCTTGAGTAGGGAGAATAAATGATGGCTCCGATCTGAAGACCTCAAGATTAATAGGACTAAGGAGACTATCCGCCCGGTCAGCCGTTGCGCGGCTTTCACATTGTTTACTACAATGATCTCTTCGATGGCTTTGATTTTATCGGGGTTGATCTCGATCACCCTGTTTGACACAATGAAGCCCAAAAATTTTCCCGATCTAACTCCAAAAACACATTTCTCGGGGTTGAGCTTCATATTGTATCTTCTTAGGATATCGAACATCGCCTGCAAATGAGTCAAATGGTCCTCTACATGCTGGGACATAACTAGTATTTCATCAATGTAAACTTTCACAGATTTGCCTATTTGATGTTCGAATGTCTTAATAACTAGGCGTTGATATATTGGTCTCGCAGTTTTTAGCCCGAAGGTCATTACATTGTAGCAATATGTGCTATACTTTGTGATAAACGAAGTCTTTTCCTAGTCCATCGTGTTCATTTGAATTTGATTGTACCGGAGTAGGCGTCAAGAAAAGTAAGGATCTCGTGGCTAGCCGTGGCATCGATCAATCGATCGATGTTGGGCAGTGGGAAAGAATCTTTAGTGCATGCTTTGTTCAAATCCTTGTAGTCCACACACATTCTAAGTTTATTCCCTTTTTTGGGGACTACCACTACTTTAGCTAGCCATTCAAGGTATTTCACTTCCCTAATGGATCCTATTTTGAGAAGTTTAGTTACCTCATCTTTGATGAATGCATACTTTACCTCGGACTGAGGTCTTCTTTTTTGCTTTACCGATTTGAACCTGGGGTCGACACTTAGTCGATGGGTGGTCATCTCCAGTGGGATCCCTGTCATATCTAAGTGGGACCAAGAGAAGCAATCAATCTTATCAATAAAAAATTGAATGAGTTTTTTCTTGAGTTCTGGGATTAATCCCGTTTCCAAGTATACCTTTCATTCTGGTAGACGCTCGATCAATATGGCCTGCTCGAGTTCTTCCGCTGTGGACTTCGTTGCATCTGATTCCTCATGGGCGACAAAGGTTCGAGGGGTGAGGAAATCTTCTTCTTCATCCTCAACCACTCGTTCATCGGGCTCCTGCCCCTCGGGCTCAACCGAGTGTATGGGTTGTGATTGCAATTTGGCTACCTGTTTGTCTATTGACTTCTCCGGGGTAGATGGATTCAACAATGGCGCCACGTCGTGCATCGCGAACATCTCCTTAGTTGCATGCTGCTCTCCGTATATTGTTTTTACACCATCCTTTGTAGGGAACTTCATCATTTGATGAAGAGTTGATGGCACTGCCCTCATACTATGGATCCACGACCTTCCAAGTAGCTCATTATACCTCATGTCACCTTCGATGACATTAAACTTGGTGTTCTGTATGGTTCCAGCCACGTTTACTGGGAGGATGATGTCCCCCTTTGTTGTTTCACTCACCATGTTGAATCTATTCAGGACTCGAGAGGCGGGTATGATTTTGTCGAGCAGCCAGATCTGCTCCACGACCCTCGACCTGATTATATTGGCCGAACTACCTGGATCCACGAGCACACATTTAACTTGAATTTTATTTAAAAGGGTAGAAATTACCAGTGCATCATTATGAGGCTGAGATAAGGCCTCAATGTGTTCTTCATTGAATGTAAGAGTGTCCTCGAGTATATAGTCCCGAGTCCATTTTTCCCTTGTAATGGATACTTTTGTTCGTTTGAATATGGGTCCTTGTGGGACGTCGACTCCTCCGATGATCATGTGAATGACGTGCTGGGGCTCTTCTGGTTCATTCATCCTGTTTGCATCTCTCTCTCGAAAATGGTTCTTTGCCCCGTCGCTAAGAAATTCTTGGAGGTGTCCCTCGTTGAACAATCGGGCTACCTCCTCTCAAATTTGTCTGCAGTCCTCGGCCCTGTGACCATGAGTACCATGATACTTGCACATTACGTTGGGGTTCCTTTGAGAAGGATCGAACTGTATGGTCTTGGGTCATCTAGTGTATCTAATCTTGCTGATGGCTTATACGATGTCTGAGGCATCGATGTTGAAGTTGTATTCTGATAATCAGGGTGCCTCCATCGGTCCCGAGTGTCTGTCAAACTTGACCTTTCTCATGAGTCCCCGGGAACTTTGGCCTCGAGCCGCTCTTCGTTCATTTCGAGGTATGTTACGCCTCGAAGTGTTTCTTTGGTCTTCAATGTACGGCTGATACCTTTCCTTGTTTGGTCTCGGCTCCCTTTTTGCATTTATCGATTTCTTTGCTAGTAGCCTTCTTGGATACACTAAGCCCGAGGGGGCTCCCAACTGGTCGTCCTCGACCCTAATTTTCGATTGGTACCTGTTGTGCACATCCGCCCAAGTTACGGCAGGATATTCGATCAAGTTCTGCTTCAGCTGCCTCGAAGTTATTGAGCTTCGTTCATTCAGTCCTTGCGTGAAGGCCTGTATGGAACAGTCATCGAAGACTGGTGGTAATTCCATTCGTTCCAACTGAAAACGGGAAACGAACTCCCTCAACATCTCGTTCTCTCTTTTCTTGATTTTTAACACATCGGACTTCCTTGTAGCGACTTTTATGGCACCAGCATGTGCCTTTACAAATGAATCTGCCAACATGGCAAACGAATCTATTGAGTTTGGGGGAGGTTATGATACCACATCATGGCCCCATTGGACAGTGTTTCTCCAAATTTCTTCAACAAAATAGACTCGATCTTGTGGTCTTTTAAGTCATTCCCCTTTATGCCATAAGTGTATGTGGTAATGTGTTCATTGGGATTTGTGGTCCCGTTATATTTTAGAATGTTGGGCATCCGGAACTTCTTCGGATTGGGCTTTAGAGCCGCACTCGGTAGGAATGGTTTTTGTACAAACTTCTTCGCATCTAGTCCTTTCAAGACCGGGGGTGCTCCTGGGATCTGGTCAACCCTCGAGTTGTAGGTTTCCACTTTCTTGTCGTTGTCCTCTATCTTATTTTCTCCTGATTCGACCCTCTTAGTGAGTTCCTTGAGCATCCTCATGATGGTAGGGGCCGTTCTTGACCCATTATTGCTTGATCTTTCTGGGGCTGGCTCAACTGGAGGGTTGTTTCTGGTCCTGCTGTGCTCGGAGTCTTTTGCTGACTCTGTAATTGAGCGATAGCAACTTGTTGTGCTTGCAACATTTCAAATATTACTTGTAGGCTAACTTCTCTTTCTTCTCGAGCCTGTGTTTGTAGGCTAACTTCTCTTTCTTCGCGAGCCTGCGTTCTTTGTACGTCAGGTTGGTCTCCTCTGTGTACACTTCCTTCAATATCAGCACCCAAGTCGACGTGCAAAACAATGTGTGAACCTACGTCGACAGGGTTTGGTGCTGGTGCTACCCCAGGGTTTAGTGGTGGCACACCGGCCCCTGAAGCTGTTGCAATATTTTCTCCATGGAACCCGAGACCGTCGTTTCCATATGCGTTTGCTGAGTTAGACATATTTTAACCTGAAATCAAAGAATCTTTGGACAAGAAAAAGTGTGAATAATAATGTGTGTTATCAGAAAACTAGCACCAAAATAATCACTATTATCTTTAGCCCCACGGTGGGCGCCGAACAGTTTACCTCAAAAATGATTTTAACAATTAAACTTGATTTGTGGTTCTAAAAATATGTGATTTATTCCAATACTAGTTAATAATCAAGAAATGATAAGTGTGAGTAAAAAGAATGTGATAACCAAACAGTTTTCCTAAAGGAGCGCAGGCCTCGAGCTTGATGGTTTCAGGGCCTCGAGGTCAGTTTAGTAACAATAAAGTATGAACAATAAATGAAGAACAATAAAGTTGAAGAATAACTTGAGCATAGCAAACGAGAAAACAGAGTGGAATATTCTATATCAGGGAATCATCTGTGTTACAAAATGATTGGGGTCCCCTTTATATAGTAGGGAAAAATCCTAATATGGTACATGTCTAATTATGACAAATAATTCCATTGGTACAGTTGTATAACGGTCTAGTACGGATTTGTACTATTTCTCACAAATCTTATCTGTCCTAACCACATGTCCTTGGGAATTTTCCCCTTTTCCTTGAATGTCATTGATTTTGTACTGCCTCGAGGTAGGCCGTGACGGCCTTCGATATGCTTTCTCGAAGCTCACATTCTGAGATCGGACTTGAACTTCATCTCTAACATGAGCTCGGGCTCGAAACATAGCATAGACTTCAAAATCGGACTCCTCCGATTTCGGCCGTATACAATATTCATAAGCTCAAAACCTTAGAAAGGTTTCTCCATATAGACGTGCATGAGAAACAGAAATGCTTTAAGATGAGCAACTCAAAAGTAGACGATTGTCATATAGTTAGTAAGCATCTTGAGAAATGATTTAGTGAAGATTTTTGTATGTTCTTATGATTATTGGACAAACAAGTGTGCACTGCAAGTGTTGCAGTTCTGGATCGCGACAGACCTGATAGTCCTTTTTCAATTGAGGTTATTCTAATTGATGAAAAGATTATGTTTTTAAACTTAGACTTACTTCTATTTTGAACTATTTACATATTCGTTAGTATACTACAGTCATATAATAAAGTGTTTTTTGGAAAGAAATGCATTTTCTGCCATAATTTTGGACTAAAAATGATTGACACCCTTGCTACTAATTTCATGATTATATAGTTCCCTTCTCCTTGTGACTGCAGAAGAGATTCATTGGGAGGAAAAAGCCAAGATCAAATTTTCTTTAAAAGATGCAATAGCTTAAAATATCTCAGCTACTGTCCAGAACTTTTCAAGTTGTTCATTAGGCATAAGTCTGTAAAAACTGCATACTCAAAGGAAATAAGTTCCTGCTGCAGATACATTTAATATTGTACAACCAATTGTCATACGCGACTGTCATTTTCTATAACCTCATTGTTACGAAAAATTTATGTCAAAATTAGGCGGGAAAGTATATCGACATGCTCATTATAGGGATTGTACAAAATTAGATTTCCATCAACAGTACAAGACTTTGTTGATTGTGAAAATATTGTACATATCTTACTGATATTTGCTTCTTTCATTATCTACTTCAGGATACGAGGCAGCAATCAAATGAAACTAGGGAGACAATAGTAATACTTACCATGCCACAACTAGAGGCTATAGTGAGGTTGAGGTGTTGCACTGCTTTTGGATTGAGACCCTTTTATGAGGAATGTAAGAATACTCTTTTCTTAATTATCTATATTGATTTTTTTTTGAATTTGAGACAAGTTTAATCCTTGATCTTTACATGAGTGCATAAGATGGAAATTCCTTTTAATGTCTTTGCCTTGAAGTTTTCATGTTCAAGTAAATCTAATATACCGTTGTATAGCTGGGTAAGATTGTTGTCTACCTTTGTTGATACTTGGTTTTACAGCATGACATACCTTTATTAGTGGTTTTTTTATTAGATACTGAATTTAGCCGCACACGCTAGGGTGGCCAATATTAAAGAGGAAAGAGGAATAAATGTTTTATCGATCAATTCATCTAATAGTTTACACAATATACAGCTATTTCTACAGGTAGCAAAACTTACCTTAAGTATGCAACAAAGAACTTTGTTCCTCAACTGTAAAGGAATAAGTAGCTTCTAATGAAGGTGTTTTCTATTGGAACTACAAGATCGCTGCTATATCAGTAATTGACACATAATCTTGATGAGGATTAATGTTCTTATTGTATGCATTTCATCTAAGACTTAAAACTGTTATATAGATTCTGCTAACAATGATTAGGTATTTCTAGGATCTTGATCATCATTATGAGTCTTCATTTGTATCATCGTCCAACATGATTGACTTGCTCATGTGCTCATATACTTCTGATCCAAAGTACATCACAATGGAAGGTGATGTCTTAATTACTGTGATTATGCATATCTTTAATTGTTGTTTGTTTTTGTTGATCTTAACTTGAGACAATTTTTTCTTTTCTTTTTTTGTATTCTTGGACTATCCTTTTAAAGCCAAAGTACTGGTGTAGCATTACCCCAGTATGATGTAACATCTCTTGATAATTGGTGGTCCTTGTCAACAATTTTATAGAGAATACCTGATTAAATTTATCTATTTGTTTTTTTGGTTTAATTCCTTTGAATGTGGTTGCTAAATGTAGTTTGCATTTTACATCTGTTTTTAATATCTTTCTCCCTTCTTTTGAAATAATTCGCGCATCGCGCGGGTAAGTAGACTTTTATATATACATATATATATATAATTTATATATTTTTTCAGCTATTATTTTGAAAGCGACTATACAATATCATTTTTTCAATTTGAAATTAAATTGTTAACTGAGAGTATTTCAAATAACTGTGTTTTTAATCAAATTGAGAATATTATTTCAACATCAAACTTGAACTTTTTATCTCTTAGTCATGTCAAACCAACTTTGACCAAATACCTTTTTTTCAATTTCAACGTCAAATACATTTTTATTAAACAAATCTCAACCCAACTCGTGTCACCTACTTAAAATCATTTCAAACATAGGTCAGAGTAAATTCATTTCGGGCGGACTCTACAGTACTTGCTCCAGCCACAATTTAAAGAAAATTTTGATCTCCTCCATTATATACTCCGGCATTTTGTTCATGGCATTCCGAGCACTTGGCCATATATTTCTAAATTTATTTTAAAAAATTTAATTTGGATAAAGTTTGATTTGAAGATGAAAATTTGTTTGGAAATAAGTTCTCAAAATATATTTCACTTTAAAAAAAATACATAAATTATACCCACAAGTTTTAAAAACTATCATAAATACCCAACGGTACCTTTATCATTAACATTTATTATATTATCGCAAACCATAGTTCTCAACATAAATAAATATGGTACAAAATTATCACTTTTATAATGAACTACATAATACACTATCAGATGATCGAAAAGACGAAGCAGCATTGTTACAAAATAATAAATGATGGGCTCTTTTAAAAAATATAAAATTTTTGGGGCAATTTTTAAAATATGTATTAGTGATATTTTGGGTTAGGTTTTGATTTGGAAATTTGTCAAAATATCGATAAAATCTATGACCAAATATATATTTGCTAAAAGAAACTCAAATATATTTTGACAAAATCTATAGCAAAACGTATCATTATTCTCAACATCGGTTATTGTTATTTTAACTTGGAAAGACTATCCAAGTTCAGATTGTTATATTTTATTGTATACATTAGGAGCAATGCATAAAATCTAAATACAACAAAATTGTAAAAATTGCACCAGACGCCCTATTTGGTCGCCCCCATTTAACCTATACCCATTTTTTTAAAACTTTTAACTTGTACCC
>MDKI01074562.1:0-22395 GCA_005239505.1 Nicotiana paniculata
TATGGGGACAATTCCCTCTTACAAGGTTAGAAAGGAGACTCACCTCGTGTAGAATCCTACTTTACGGGTCAAGAATGCGTCCGCACCTCCAAACTCGCCTCTCAAGGACTCGGAACTAGTCAAATATCGTATACATGAATTAATCTATGCTCAAAAGTATGAAATTTACCTAATTAAGTAGTTATTTCAACCTACTTTAGAAAATTCCAAAAATACACCCCTGGCCCACATGCTCGGACTCCGAAAATTCTTGAAGGAAACACTTACCCATACCCTAAGGGTCATTAATATATGATTTTTGTATGATTTCATAGCTAGTTTAGTGGGTAATCCCTCAAATTTCACAAAGCCCTGGGTTTTTACTCTAACATTTGATTTTCTACTAATTACGAGGTTAATCTACCTAGGATTTCATGTATTAAACTAATATTAGCGTAGAAATCACTTACCTTTAAGTAGCTAGGTGGATTGGCTCTTTCCCAAGCTCCCTAGGTCGACAATGGTGGAAGAATAATGGAGAAAATGAACAGTTCCCTTGTTTAAAAGAACACACTGCCTTCAGTGGTTCCGCACTTGCGGCTCAAGGATCGCACCTGCGGTCTCGCACCGGCGAGCAATAGCTCGCACTTGCAGAAAATGGGACAAGGGCCTGGGCTCACACCTGCAGGCAGGAGTCCGCACCTGCGGGAAAGGGCTCACACCTGCAAGAACTGGGCAGCCCACCTGGGGATCGTACCTGCGAGGTTGGGACCGCAGGAGCGGTCTCGCACCTGCGACTGGGCAACCGCACCTGCGGTCATACCAGATCAGGTGCACCAGCAACTGCTTCAGCTAGTTTTTAGCCTCGTTTGGTGCCCGAGAGGCACCTGGGCCCACCCGAGCCCCCGTCCAAATATACCAACAAGTCCCATATCATAATACGGACTCGCTCGAGCCTTCGGAATACACGCAGCAACGCTAAAACCCAAAATCACACCTCAAAACCCCTAGAACCAAACTTAGGAACTTTAAGTTTCTTGAATTTGCTAATAATGCGGCGAACCGACCTATACTACTCGGAATGACACCAAATTTTGCAGGAAAGTCATAAATGACATAATGGAACTATTACCGATCTCGAAATTTGGTTCGGACCTCGATAACACAAAAACACATTCCAAACCAAATTTCAAACTTAAGGAAACTCTAGTTTCGATATTGCGCGCTGAAACGCCCTCGAGTCATCCATAACCCATTCCGAACATACGCCCAAGTCCGAATCATCATACGAAGCTACGAAAACCGTCGAAACGTGATTCTGAGGTCGTTTACTCAAAATATTGACCGAAGTCAAACTTGGCCTTAAAGGCCAACCTTAAGGAACCAAGTGTTCATATATCACTCTAAACGCTTCCGAATCACGAACCACCCGTCCCCGCATGTCATAAATCATAATAAGCCACTACGGGAAGTCTCATTTAGGGGAACGGGGTCGTGATACGCAAAACGAGCGGTCGGGTCGTTACATTCTCCACCTCTTAAACAAATGTTTGTCCTCGAACGGGTCTAGAATCATACCTGAAGTGCTGAATAAATGTGGATACCTGCTCCGCATGTACTCTTCGGACTCCCAGGTCGCCTCCTCGACTGGTTGGCCCCTCCACTGGACCTTTACGGCAGAAACTCTCTTGGATCTCAACTAGCGATCCTGCCTATCAATAATAGCAATTGGCTCCTCCTCGTAGCCCAACTTCTCATCTTACTGAATAGTGTTGAAATAAACCATGTGAGAGAAGTCGGCGTGGTACCTTCAGAGCATGGATATATGAAATACCGGATGAACTTCTGATAAACTGGGAGGTAAAGCAAGCTCATAAGCAACCCCTCTAACTCGCCTCAATACTTCGAAAGGACTTATAAACATCGGGCTCAACTTGCCCTTCTTCCCGAACCTCAGAATACCCTTCATCGGCGAGACTTTCAACAGAACCTTATCTCCCTCCATAAATGATACATCACACGCCTTCTGATCCGCGTAACTCTTCTGTCTGGACTGTGCTGTGCGGAGCCTCTCCTGAATCAACTTCACTTTCTCCAAAGCATCTCTCACCAGGTCCCATATAACTTAGCCTCGCCAGGCTCAAACCACTCGATAGGAGAACGACATCACCGACCATACAAAGCCTCAAATGGAGCCACCTCGATGCTGGATTGGTAACTATTATTGTAAGCAAACTCGGCCAAAGGCAAGAACTAGTCCCACTGACCTCCGAAGTCAATCACACATGCCCTGAGCATGTCCTCCAATATCTGAACCGTACGCTCCGACTGACCATCAGTCTGAGGGTGAAATTATGTGCTGAGATCTATCTGGGTACCCATCTCACTATGCAATGCTCTCCAGAAGTGCTAGGTGAACTGAGGACCTCGATCTAATATAATGGACACCGACACACCGTGCAACCGGACTATCTCCCGAATGTAGATCTGGGCCAACCTCTCAAAAGTATAAGTAGTAGCCACTGGAATGAAATGCGCCGATTTGGTCAATCTATCCACAATGACCCAAACTACGTCAACCTTCCGCAATGTCCGAGGCAACCCAACCACAAAGTCCATAGTGATGCGCTCCCACTTCCACTCAGGAATGGGCATCTGCTGAAGTAGGCCTCCTGGCCTCTGGTGCTCACACTTAACCTGCTGGAAATTACGACACCTAGCCACATACTCCACAATGTCCTTCTTCATTCGCGTCCACCAGTAGCGCTGCTTCAAATCACGATACATCTTTGTAGCACCAGGATGAACATACCGAGAACTGTGTTCCTCCTCTAGAATCCTCTCCCTCAGGCCATCAACATTAGGAACACATAAACGTACCTGAATTCTCAGAACACAATCCTCGCCAATAGTAACCTCCTTGGCACCACCCTGAACCACTATCTCTCGAAGCTCTGCCAAGCACGGATCATCAAACTGCCGAGCCTTAATTTCACCCAATAAGAAAGACTGGGCAACCACATGTGCTAGAACTCGACGAGGCTATGAAATGTCTAACCTCACCAGGCGATTAGCCAAGGACTGAATGTCCAAGGCTAGAGGTCTCTCCTCTGCTGGAATATAAGCCAAGCTACCCATACTCTCCGCCTTCTTGCTCAAAGCATCTGCTACCACATTCGCCTTGCCCGGATGATAAAGAATGGTGATGTCACAATCCTTCAGCAACTCAAGCCACCTACGCTGCCTCAAATTAAGATCCCTCTATTTGAACAAGTGTTGTAAGCTGCGGTGATCCGTATAAACCTCACAGGACACCCCATACAAATAGTGCCTCCAAATCATAAGAGCATGAACAATCGCCGCTAACTCCAAATCGTGCACAAGATAATTCTTCTCATGAACCTTCAGTTGGCGCGAAGCATAAGCAATAACTCTCCCTTCCTGCATCAACACACACCCCAAGCCAACACGTGAAGCGTCACAATATACTGTATACATCCCAGAATCGGAAGGCAATACCAGGACTAGTGTTGAGGTCAATGTTGTCTTGAGCTTATGAAAGCTCGCCTCATACTCGTTGGACCATTGGAACGGGGCATTCTTCTGAGTCAATCTAGTCAGTGGGGCTGCAATGGATGAAAATCCCTCCACAAATCGCCGGTAGTAGCCTGCTAGACCCAAGAAACTCCTAATCTCTGTAGCTGAAGTAGGACGTGGCCAACTCTGAACTACGTCAATCTTCTTAGGATCAACCTTGATACCCTCTCCGGATACCACATATCCCAAGAATGCCACGGAATCCAACCAAAACTCACACTTGGAGAACTTAGCATATAGCTTCTATTCTCGCAAAGTCTGGAGCACAACTCTCAACTGTTGCTCGTGCTCTCCCAGGCTACGTGAGTAAATCAGAATGTCATCAATGAAGACGATGACAACAGAATCAATGTACGGCATGAACACCGTGTTCATCAAGTCCATAAATGCTGCTGGGGCATTAGTCAAGCCAAAGGACATCACCAGGAACTCATAATGGCCATATCTCGTACGAAAAGCAGTCTTCAGAACATCTGAGGCCCGAATCCTCAACTGATGATATCCCGATCTCAAATCAATCTTAGAAAACAACGAACATCCTTCAACTGATCAAATATATCATCGATGCGCGGCAAAGGATACTTGTTCTTTATGGTGACCTTGTTCAACTGGCGGTAATCAATACACATCCGCATAGTCCTATCTTTCTTCTTCACAACTAAAACTGGGGCACCCCACGGCGATACACTCGGCCTGATAAACCCCTTAGCTAACAACTCCTCAGGCTGCTCCCTGAACTTCTTCAACTCTTTTAGAGCCATACGGTACGGAGGAATAGATATAGGCTGGGTGCCTGGAGCTAAATCAATGCAGAAATCAATATCACGATCTGGAGGAATGCCTAGAAGGTCTGAAGGAAATACATCAGCAAACTTTCGAAGCACTGGCACTGAATCAATCGTTGGAGACTCGGCGGTGGTGTCCCACACATAAGCAAGATAGGCCAGACAACCCTTCTCGACCATATGTCGAGCCTTCAGGAATGAAACAACCCGGATGGCTGCACTAACTGAGGAACCTCTTCGCTCCAGCCTAGGCGACTCGGGCATGGCTAAGGTAACTATCTTGGAGTGGCAATCTGGCACGACATGATAAGGAGATAACCAATCCATGCCTAAAATAACCTCAAAATCATACATGTCGAGCGATAGAAGGTCCGCTCTAGTCTCGAACCCACAAAATGAAATCATACAGGACCGATAAATCCGGTCTACTACCACAGAATCGCCCACGGGAAGGGACACATAAATAGGAGTACCCAAGGACTCGCGAGGAACATCCAGGAAACAAGCAAATAAGGCTGACACATATGAATAGGTGGATCCTGGATCAAATAACACTGATGCATCTCTACGACATACTGAAATAGTACCTGTGATCACGACATCTGAGGCCACTGCATATGATCAGGCCAGAATAGCATAGAATCTAGCTGGAGCACCGGATGACTGACCTCCGCTGGAATGAATAGGGGCCGGCAGAGCTCCCCATGCCTGGCCTCCACCTCTGGGACGACCTCTACCAGTCTGCCCTCCACCTCTGGGTGGACGAACCGCCGGTGCTGAAAATGTAGGCTGATAGCTCTGCTGAACGTCCTTGCCCTGAAGCCTGGGACAAGTCCTCCTCATATGGCCTGGATCCCCACACTCATAACATCTCGCCGGTGGCATGGCCTGCTGCCCTGAAGAAGAACCTTGGATAGCTAGGGGACGGTGAGAACC
The DNA here is from genome assembly GCA_005239505.1 of Nicotiana paniculata. Classification (NCBI taxonomy): domain Eukaryota; kingdom Viridiplantae; phylum Streptophyta; class Magnoliopsida; order Solanales; family Solanaceae; genus Nicotiana; species Nicotiana paniculata. Next base: position 5,298 of record MDKI01074562.1, read on the forward strand.
CTCCGGCATGGCACTAAAGTAAGGACTAGAAGACCCCTGATGACCAGAATACCCGCCTGAGGAACCCTGAATGGCTGGTGGACGGTAGGAACTCTCAGGCATGGCACTGAAACATGGCCTCACTGGAGCACCATGGGGAGGTGGTGGAGGAGCTGAATATGGAGGCCTGCTAGGTTGGCCTCTACCCAACTGACCTCTACCCCTGGCTGGGGCACCTCTGAAATCTCCTGAAAATCTAGCTCTCTTATTCTACTGACTCTTCTCTCTGTCCCTCAAACGATAACCCTCAATCCGGTGAGCTATCTCGACCACAAGATGATAGGGAGTCCCCATCTCCACCTCTCCGGCCATGTTGGCCCTAATACCTGAGTGCAGCCCAGCTACAAATCTCCGCAATTTCTCAGCATCAGTAAGAAGTATCATAAGGGCATGACGAGACAACTCAGAAAACCTGGCCTCGTAGTCTGTCAGTGACATCTGTCCTTGCTCCAGCTGCTCAAACTGATATCGCAGTTCTTCCCTCTCGGAGGGTGGGATATACCTGTCCAGGAACAGCTGAGTGAACTGCAACCAAGTGATGGAAGGGGAACCTGCCGGTCTACCAAGGACATAGGACTTCCACCATCTGCGGGCCCTGCCCTCAAGCTGAAAAGTAGTGAAGTCCACTCCATGGGACTCCAGTATCCCCATGTTGTGCAGTCTGTCCCTGCACCTATCAATGAAGTCCTAGGCATCCTCGCCCTTCTCACCTCTGAAGATAGGAGGGTGCAATCGGTTCCACCTATCCAGTAAGTTCTGCGGATTGCCGTCCGCAGCTGTTCTGAGCTCATGTGCTGCTGCTACCGGCTGGGCTCCACCCACGGGTAGTGTACCCGGAGTCTGATATATTGCCGCTGCATGTCCTGCAGCATGGGCAGTAGGGGTCTGGGCTCCCCCTCCCGCCTGAGATATGGCAGGGTCCGCTGGAAATAAACCAGCCTGAGTCATAGTGTCCATGAACCGCATCATACGGCCCATGACCTCCTAGAAGCCTGGCGCTGTCATAAAGTCCACTAGGACAGGATCTGCCGGGGGCACCTCGCCTTGCTCCTCTATGATAGGATCCTCTGTCGGATCTGCTGGGTGTGCTACTGGAATAACTCTGGGATGCCCTCGTCCCCTACCTCGGGTCGGTACCCTCCCCCGGCCTCTACCATGGCCTCGAACGGCGGGGGTAGTGGCATCTCCTAGGTCTGGAACGTCATCCGCGCGTGTCCTCACCATCTGTGAGAGAATAGAAGAATGAGATTTAGTAAACCATCGACTGCTCGATAGAACATGAATAAAAAGAGGTTTCCTAACACCCTATAACCTTCCGAAGATAAATACAGACGTCTCTGTATTGATCCGCAAGACTCTATTATGTTTGCCCGTGACTTGTGAGACCTACGTGAACCTAGAGCTCTAATACCATGTTGTCACGACCTAAATCCCAATTTAGGTCGCGATGGCGTCCAACTACGATGTCAGGCAAGACAAACTTAATTTACTAGTGATCCCTTTTTAATTTATAAAACAATTCATCATACGTAAGAGGTTTTTCTTTCAAAAACATAAATTCGAAGTAAATTAGTGACTTAGACGACCAAAGCGAACAATAAATATAGTAATCACCACCGATAATTCCAACCCAAAAGAATAGAATATCCACTACGTGGGCATGCCAGGAACTGGCGTCACAGGCCTACGGGCATCTAATAGCAACGAGTATCCAAAAGAAAATACAAGTTTTCCCTACTATCTAAAAAAAAGTAATACAGACATAGCAAAATAAAAGAGGAACTCCAAGGTGCTTCCAGAGAGATACGTCAGGGAAAGCAGCTCACCAAGAAGTCCACGCCAAGTATACGTTAGGGACGAGCTCCAGATAAATGCCCAGATGCATCTGCCTCAGAGCCTGTACAATTAGTATAGAAGCGTAGCATGAGTACATAAACATATGTACCCAGTGAGTATCCCGCCTAATCTCGAAGAATTAGTGACGAGCGGTAGACCTGATACTTACTAGGGTCAACATTTTAAATAAAATAATTTAATAGGAACTAGGCAGGTATAACAGTCATAGTAATCACAAAGACATAAAATATCAAGTATAGTTGTAATTACCTTTGCATGTCAAATTTCACTAGCATATAATGTACTAAATTTCCTTTTTCACATGAAATAGTTTATACAATTACAAATAACTCCCAGTAAATTATATAGCACATAATAGGCCGAAAGCGTGTGACCGAAGCGTCGCGAAAATAAATGTGCACTGCCGAGGGTCGAACGGCTCGAACCATAGATGAATCTATTACCCCGCTCGCGAATCGAAAATGTGACTCGGTTGACATAATAGTAGGGCTATTCGGCTCACGAATCATACATATGACGCGGGTGCCGCATACATACATAAACTTATCAATATTTAGGGAGTTAAATGACATTATAATTTAAAGAAAGAACTTAAGAAATATAATATGGAACATAACTTCCTAATATTCTCATGCCAAATCAAGGATAATAAGCAACTCAAAATGCATTTAGGAATACATGTCAGGCACATATAAGCATGCTTGTGAGTCCTAGAACTACCCAACATAACATAGTAGTAGCTACGCACGGAATCTCGTCACTTCGTGCGTGCGTAGCCCCCGCAAATAAGGACATGCAATTATTTATAATCACCTATGGGGACAATTCCCTCTTACAAGGTTAGAAAGGAGACTCACCTCGTGTAGAATCCTACTTTCTGGGTCAAGAACGCGCCCGCACCTACAAACTCTCCTCTCAAGGACTCGGAACTAGTCAAATATCCTATACATGAATTAATCTATGCTCAAAAGTATGAAATTTACCTAATTAAATAGTTATTTCAACCTACTTTGGAAAAATCCCAAAAATACACCCTCGAGCCCACATGCTCGGACTCCGGAAATTCTTGAAGGAAACACTTACCCATACCCTAAGGGTCATTAATATATGATTTTTGTATGATTTCATAGCTAGTTTAGTGGGTAATCCCCCAAATTTCTCAAAGCCCTAGGTTCTTACTCTAGCCCTTGATTTTTCACTAATTAGGAGGTTAATCTACCTAGGATTTCATGTATTAAACTAATATTAGAGTAGAAATCACTTACCTTTCAGTAGCTAGGTGGATTGGCCCTTTCCCAAGATCCCTAGGTCGATAATGGTGGAAGAAAAATGGAGAAAATGAATATTTTCCGTGTTTAAAATAACACACTGCCTTTAGTGGTTCTGCACATGCGGCTCAAGGACCGCACCTGCGGGCAGTAGCTCGCACCTGCGGAAAATGGAACAAGGGCCTGGGCTTGTACCTGCGGGCAGAAGTCCGCACCTGCGGCTCCACACCTACGAAAAGGGCCCGTACCTGCGAGAACTGGGCAGCCCACCTGGGGGTCGCACCTGCGAGGCTGGGACTGCAAGAGTGGTCTCACACCTGCGACTGGGCAACTGCACCTACGTTCAGACCAGATCAGGTGCACCAGGAACTGCTTGAGCTAGTTTTTGGCCTCGTTTGGTGCCCAAGAGGCACCTGGGCCCACCCGAGCCCTCGTCTAAATATACCAACAAGTCCCAAATAATAATACAAACTCGCTTGAGCCTTCGGAACACCCGCAACAACGCTAAAACTCAAAATCACACCTCAAAACCCCTAGAACCAAACTTAGGAACTTTAAGTTTCTTGAATTCGCTAACAATGCGCCGAACCGACCTATACTACTCGAAATTACACCAAATGTTGCAGGAAAGTCATAAATGACATAACAGAACTATTCACAATCTCGAAATTCCATTCGGACCTCGATAACACAAAAACACATTCCAAATCAAATTTAAAACTTAAAGAAACTCTAATTTCGATATTGGGCGCCGAAACTCCCCCGGGTCATCCAAAACCCATTTCGAACATCATCCCAAGTCCAAAATTATCATACGAAGCTACACGGAACCGTCGAAACTCAATTCCGAGGTCGTTTACTCAAAATGTTGACCAAAGTCAAACTTGGTCTTAAAGGCCAACCTTAAGGAACCAAGTGTTCCTATACCACTCTAAACACTTCCGAATCCTGAACCACCCGTCCCCGCAAGTCATAAATCATAATAAGCCGCTACGGGAAATGTCATTTAGGGGAATGGGGTCCTGGTACGCAAAACGACCGGTGGGGTCGTTACAGGTATCTTGAGGTAGAAGTCTTCTAATGTCACCTTAATTATTGATATTCCAGGTGAAAGAACAATTTCTTATCTATTCTTATCAAAATTAACTTAATCAACTTATATAAGTAATTTTATTGGGATTACATTCCTAAATATTAGGAGTTCCGACAAAGTTCAAATAAGAAAAAAATTAATAATTAAAATTTTAGTTAATTTTATTTTCCTAAATATTAAAAATATTCATTAAACATTAATGTTGTAACAACCCGACCGATCGTTTTAGGCTCTAGCGCGTCGTTCAGAAGTTTGAGGTCATGAGTAGCTTCACTCCAGGTATTATGACTTATACGCATGGTCGGGGTTTAATTCCGGGAGTTTGGAATTTATTTGTAAAGAGGATTCTCGTTTCGGAAGCTTTAAGTTGGAGGAATTGACTAAGATTGGTTTTTTGAGTAAACGACCTCTGAATCGGGATTTGAAGGTTCTAGCAGGTTTGTATGATGATTTCAGACTTGAGAGTATGTTCGAATCGGGTTTTGGATGACCCCGGAGAATTTCGGCGCATATTGTGGAAGTTATCATTTTAGAAGAATTTCATAAATTTAGATTGAAGTGAAATTCAGTGTTATCGATGTCCGTTTGGGATTTCGAGTCTGAGAATAGCTCCATCTGGTGATTCTGGTACTGGGAGCGCAATCGGAGGTGGATTCGGAGGTCCGTAGGTCATTTTGCTAAAGTTAGAAATTTGAAGGTTTTTGAGAAGTTTGATCGGAAGTGGACTTTTGGATATCGGGGTCGGATTCTGATTCCGGAAGTTGGAGTAGGTCCATATATGACTTGTGTGAAAAATTTGAGGTCAATTGGACATGATTTGATAGGTTTTGGCATCGAATGTTGAAGTTGGAAGTTCTAAAGTTCATTCATCTTGAATTTGAGTGTGATTAATGGTTTTGTCATTGTTTGATGCGATTTGAGGCCTCAAGCAGGTCCGTATTATGTTTTGGAACTGGTTGGTGTGATTGGACAGGGTCCCGGGGGCCTCGGGTGGATTCCGGATGGTTAACAGATCAATTTTGGAATTTGAGGATGAATTGAGGCAGCTGATATCTAGTGTAACCGCACCTGCAAGGTTTTGGCGCAGGTGCGAAGCCGCAGAAGCGGCCATGGGGTCGCAAATGCGTCTTGGGCGAAGAAGGGCAATGACCGCAGATGCGGAAGGTTACCCGCAGATGCGGGTGCACATCTGCGCTTAGGAGACCGCCGAAGCGGACTGTTGGACCAAAGCCTAGGACCGCATAAGCGGCACCTGCACCGCAGAAGCAGGACCGCATGCGCGATCTATGCACCGCAGGTGCGAGAAACGGGCTGGGCAGTGTGTTCTTTTAAAAGTGAGTATTGGCTCGTTTTCACCATTTTTCCTCCATGGGAGCCAATTTGGAGCAACTTGGGAGTGCCATTTTTCACCATCAAGCTTGAGGTAAGTGGTTTATCCTAGTTTTGAGTTAATCACATGATTATTTATGGATTTGAACATGGAAAATTAGTGAAAACTTTAGGGTTTAGTAGAAAAGCTAGGAATTTATATTTTTGGATTTTGGCCACGAATTTGGGCATATATTATATATTTGGGTTCGTAAGGTTATGGGTAAAGCTTATCTTCGAAAAATTTTGGAATCCGGGCACGTGTGCCTGAGGGCGATTTTATCAACTTTTCGATCGGGTTAGGAATTGTTGAAATTGGATTATGAGAAGTAATTGAGTATATATTAATGGTTTTCCATAATTATTGGCTAGTTTTTGAGCGTTGTGCATTGATTTGAGTTGTTTGAAGGGCTTGGGAGCCGGTTATGGAACTTCGGAGCGAGGTAAGTCTCATTTCTAACCTTATACGAGGGAATTGTCCCCATATGTGAATTAATTGATTATGTGCTACTATTTGTGGGCACAATGTACGCACGAGGTGACGAGAGTCCGTGCGTAGCTGCTATTGCACTTAAGTCCGGGTGGTCTAGGACTCGAAAACATGCTATACTTAAATTATTTGTAACCTCATTGACAATTTATTCCGCGTAGAAATTGTATCTCGTTCGTTTCCTAGAAATTGCTCATGCACTTGTGACACCGGGTTCTAGGGTGACTTGGAATTTAATTATTATTTGAATTTTGTTAAGACATTATTATTTCCTCGGTGAAGTTCATTATTTATTGCTAAATGTAAGAAAAATGATTTCAAAAATATTAAAATGAGGATTTAATTAACTATTTAGTGTTGGTTTTCCTGACAGTGGTGTCCGGTGCTATCACGACCTTCAATGGATGGGTCGTGACGATATGGTATCAGAGCACTAGGTTCACTTACATCTCATGAGTAATGAGCGAGTCTAGTAGAGTCTTGCTGATCGGTGCGGAGACATCTGTACTTATCTTCGAGAGGCTACAGGGTTGTTAGGTGTACTTCCCTTCTTGATTCCTCCTCGTGCGGTTTGATTTCCTTTGAGGCTTATGCCTTAATTTTCTTTCCATTCAATCTTATGCGATGCGAAGCACTGATTATAAATCGGGAAGTGATAATTGTAATGGTACTACAGATGTGGTGCGGGATGTTTCTCCTTGCATGGTTGTTTGGGCTATTGTCGTCGCCTTGCGGAAGGATATTCTGCCGTCTCAGCTTAGTAGCTGTACTTCTGAGAGATTTGAGGCTGTGCACAGGTTGTTATGATGTTTATGAACGGTTATCGCGCAGTATTGATGTGATGGTAGGATACTTGCCTAGGTGCTGGGGCAGTGAATGACTTGAAGAGAGGTTTGCTCAGAGCGCGATCCAGAGATTCGGTATTTCACTTTCGGTGGAGAAAGGTAGTCGGACTATAAATGTTCAGGTTTGGATTGACAGGGTAACGAAACTTGGTGTTTTCAAGTGTGGTGGAACTTTTATCTGCGACGTGGTGTCGTCATCCTTGATTGTATGCGTTAACTTTACCGGTGTTATGATCTTCTTCAATTCGCGGTTAGGGGTAGGATGTTGTGGGATAGTGTTGGAGAAGCAGCTGTCAGAGATCGCGTGTGCGGTGATTCAAGATTGGATTGTTGTTTCCAATGTTGATGGCTTGAGAAGTATGATCTTAGAAAAGTTTTAAAGTGGCAGTATTCTGTTGGTTCAGGTGATACAGAGATAGATGTTGACCTAAGGCAGCAGTTGAGCAGCAAAGGATGAGGAATGACATGTGGGAAGTGTCGGGCAGTGGTTAAATTTCTAGAAGGCCAGGTGTAAGAAGCGAAAGTCGAGTAGCTTCTTAAAGGAGTGAGTTGGACCAAAGTGGGAGAGTGGCAGAGTAGCATATGGGTTCAGTGGCAAGATAACTACACACCTTAAGGAATGTTTGGAAGGATTTGGGAATTTTTGTGGACGGTGATTGGGTCTACGGGCTTGATTTGAAACATTGGCTATTATATGGAGGGAAATTGAATGCAAAAGAAAGGGGTTGCTTGTTATGAAGAAGGATGCAATATAACCTTGAATTTGAAGAGAATGTCGCGTATTTAGTTGATGTCTATTAGGAGCGAACGAACTAGTACAACTGGTGAATGAGAAGGGGCTCAGGATGGGTTATTTATGTCGGCATGTAATTTCCATATATGGGTTATCTCTAGTGAGCAGGTCAGCGGTCGTGTGGTTGGCGAAGTTTCTTCGAAGAATTCTGCTAACTATCCAGCAAGGGGTCGAATATGTGAATGTTGATAAAGATGCAGAGTGTTCATGAAATGCTAACGGAAGGATTTGCGGAATTTGCCGAGTTGGTGGTACATGATCAGTTCGGCAATGAAGAAAGAATCTTGGTGGGTTCCCGAGTTGTGTAATAGTAGCTTCAAGCTAAGTGGGAGAGTCCCACCATCTACGGTTGGAGTGCATAGTCGTCTATTTGTGAGATTTCTTGTTATTAGCATATTGATGGGTTATTGCAACTAAGGGAAAAGAACATAAGTGGTAATTTGAGCAAAGGGTTTGTCAGGAGTGTGCTATAGTTGGCCTTACAGACTTATGTTCGAGCTTTGGGAAGATTCAGAATGTATGCTTCGTACATAGGTGATTTGCAAAGGAAGCGATTCAGTAGGGTGCTTCATTGAGATGGGTTTTCATGTGCCAGCGGAGCTTGGGAGTTGATTATATTTTGGACCAATCCAGAGTGGGTGACTCTCAACAACGATCCTAGAAAATTCAAAGGTTAAAATGCGGTGCCTAAGGATTTCAAGCCCGCGAGTATGGTTAAGAATCGAGCTTTGCAGCGGATTGTTATAAGAGGCTCGGAATGTTCTATGATATTTTCGGCTTGTAGTGTAGAATTCGAAGGAATGAGAGAAAATGACTTCGGATTCGTAGGAGAATTATCAGAATGGGTGTATCAGTCGAAGATGTGGATGTGTGTGCAAGGAGGGCATGAAACAGTTCATGAGTTTGGAGACAGCATGGTCTCGTGATACAAGGACACTCAAGAAGAGTGCATATTCAATTGTTATGTGTTGACTGGAGTTATTATTATTTCTGAGTCAAGTTAAGGATAAATTAGAAGAAGTTATATTGGTTAGCCATGGTTGAATCGGTATAATGATGGGAGTGATCAGTTCCTCCAGCGTGGTTAGATTATGCATATGATTGGTGATGGTACGTGCAAGGATTGACGACCACCGTAATTGGTTTTAATTGGGAGTAATAAAGTATTATGGCCTGTGATGTGTAGGCAGATCCCGGAAGGGTTATGGTGGTTTAGACCACTACTTGAGGATTTGCATATTCTGCGGTTATGAGAATGCACTCGAGTGTTGCTATGGTTCTCTTGAAATGAGCTAAGTAAATGGTTTCTATATATGAAGTGTTTACCCTAATAGTGGTTCAGGAGTTATGATGAAATTCTTGTACTATCGCATATTGGCATGTTAGGTGCAGTGAGCGGTATGAAATTGAAAGTGAGGATCAAGGTTGCGGTTCGGTGTTGGCAAGGATGTCGTGAGCTCGGATGAGCAGGTAAGAAATTTGAGTGTTTAGAGTAAGCTGGTATTATCTTCAATGAACCTGAGATCGGTGTTTTTGTGAAAAGGGCTTTGGATCCTGGTTATAGATTCCCTATTGGAGTTACAACGTTAGTGTGGCTGGTGGTATGAAGGTCCAGACTCGTTACCAGGTGCATGAGGTCGTGGAAGTGAATTCCACGGGAATATTGTATAAGTGTGACAGGTAGTCACTTGATTGATGAGGATTTAAAACAAGTATGAAGATTGTGGTAAGATTGCTTATTTGAGAATTTATGCTTGGAGGGCGCTCGGCTCATTTGGTTGTGGATTGTGGAAGTTTGTCCCGGTTATGATGGTTGTTCTTGTGTGTTATGGGGAAAAATGGGTTGTTATAGACCCTTGAAAGGTTATTAGCCTAGTGCGGTGCGATCAGAATCAACTTGAGGTCGATCAATGGATTTAAATATGAATGTGGGCTCTATATCAGGTCAGATATGTTCTTTTCAGCATAGCGCTCCTCATGGAAGAGTATTCGGATGTTGGATATTGTTTCATCGTCGGCTATTTCATGTAATGTTATGTTGTGCCATTGAGCTGTGAAACAACTTGATAAATTTCTGATGTGTTGAGGTTCCGCGTAGCAATGGGGTTATGTGATCAGGATGGATCTTGAGATTCAGATCATATATCGCACCTCAGTTGTGCTTGCGTTTTGTAGCGTATGGCGCTATCTGTCTCCCCAGTGATGGTATTATGCACTTAGTGCGCTTGTGACCGATATTCGGCATTTCGTTGTAATGAGCAACTTAGCTCGGTGTGTATCTCCTTATTTGAATTTTGTGTGTGGATCGGGTGGCATGCCGCCACTGGTATGTTATTTAGATCGGGTTGCACGTCGCAAAAGTATGATGATGAGTACGGTTTTTATATTCGATTTTTGTGTGTTTTGTTTCCCCTTTTCTGAGGAAAATTCATATTAGTTACGTGGTTTGAGTAGTTCCTTCCAGAGTTCATTTTCCTTATGTATCACGTTCGAGTTGTGACTTGTTGACACATTGTGGCATCGTGTGAGACTGTTGGTCATGTCTGGGGTGGCTTATTTCCTGAGCAGCTCGTACTGGGTGAGACGAGATAATTGGATCTAGGATCAGTGCAATCGGATTATATGAAGTATATTAAGGAGCAAAGATCAGCATTTGGTTCAGAATGAGGTGATGGTTCTTGTCAGGAGTACAGTGTCACGACCCATTTTGCCCTCCGAAGGGTATCGTGAAGGCACCTAGTCTCTACTACTAGGTAAGCCTAAAATTTTCGGAATATAATAGAATCAATAAAATAAAGACAGAAAAGAACTCGAGAAGATATAACATACCCGGAATGTCACGATAGTCACAAGCTATGTACTAAATGTATCTCTATACAATGAAATAGTGGAAAAATACATAAGTCCTCTATGCCTATACTAGAGTAGAAGGGGACTCGTGGGATTCTGCGGACGCGGCAGAATTACCTCGCGTCTCCTGGCAGCTGCTAGAACGACTCCTAGCCACGGTACTGGGTGCTGGTACATGGATCTGCACATGGGGAAAACATGCGCAGGAAAGGGCGTGAGTACTCCACATTCAGTACTCCGTAAGTGCCAAGCCTAAACCCAGTCAAGTAGTGACGAGGTCAGGTTAGGCCCTACTGAGTTTGTAAAATAAGTCAATATAAATTTAAAATAGTGAAACATAGATGAGCAATGATAAACATGATTAATGGAAACTGGAAGAATTTATAACAGACATAGAGCCCTCGGCTCAGCACAACATATATCTCAACAGTAAATGTGCAATGCAGTACAAGGGGAAAGCTCCCGGATCTCAGTCCGTAGTCCCAATTTAAATATGCTATGCAGTACAGGGGGAAATCTACCTGATCTTCGTCCGTAGTCCCAATTTAAATATGTATTGCAGTACAGGGGGAAAGCTCATGGATCTCGGTCCGTAGTCCCAATTTAAATATGAAATGCAGTACAGGGAGAAAGCTCCCGGATCTCAGTCCGTAGTCCCAATTTAAATATGCAAAGCAGAAGTATGTCGGATAAGGTTTAATTAAACAGTCCAGGAAAAACAACAAGCAAGAATAGAGTAAAGCTACCTAAGCACGGTGCAACTAGTAGAAAATAAGAGGAAATCAAGTAAGGACAGGTAAGCATGCTTACTCTTAAGCTAACTACTCAGTTAAGAGAGGAAACAGTAATATAGGAATTGAAAATGAGTGATTTCATGGAAGTAAAAATAGGATTTTAGCAACAATGACCTGTGTACGCACTCGTCAGCTCACGTACACGGCGTCCACGTAACAAAATCAGTATAAAAATGCCTAAGGGGAAGTCCCCAACACATAATTAGGCAAGCCACATACCTTGACTGCGCTAATCAACTCAATACCACGCTCTTTCCACGAGTATCCAACTCCGAGCGGCCCAAATCTTGTTAAATCGATTGCATATTGTAAATATCACTTCAAGGGAACAAAATAGCTAATTATTTATAAGCTAATACGTGAAATTAGGAAATTCGCCCAAAAAGTCCCCCGGGCCCACGTCTCTGAATCGGGTAAAAAATCATATTTTCCGAACCCCCATTCACTCACGAGTCTAACCATATAAGAATCTCCCAAATCGGAGGTCAAACACCCAATCAAAACTCGACAATTTGGTCTATGAAGTTCATCCCATTTTTCCCATTTTCTACCCACAAATTTCTAAATTAAAGGTTGAATTTAAGATTGGAATCATAATATTTGATCTAAAATGGATGGAAATCACTTACTCAAATTACCCAGGTGCAAAAGTCTTCAATAATCGCCCTTCCCAAGCTCCAAAATTCGAATATGGTGAAAATAGGCTTAAACCCTCAAAATGGGTTTAATATTCTGCCCAGGCCTAAATTGTGAAGTGCGATTGCGGAATTAAGGATGCGATCGCATAGGGTAAACCTCACCTACTTAAAGTGGACACTGTGCGGTCGCACAGTAGTACCTGCGATCGCAGATAATACTGGGTTGGTCCCTATGCATCCGCATCTAGGCCCACGCGAACGCACAGAGTAAGGCTCCCCGTGCACGGCCCAACTGACCTTATGCGGTCGTGTCTCCCCTGCTGCGATCGCACTGACCAAAATAACGGGGCCCAAATGTGTTCTACGCGATCGTGGCCCACAACACGCGATCGCACTGAGTAATTACCTGCTACTCTAAAAACCAGCAAAACAGCTGAAGACTAAACCAAAAATATACCCGTTGAACACCCGAAACACACTCGAGGCCCTCGAGACCTCAACCAAAACTACCAACCAACTCTAATACCCCATTCAAACTTGGTCGAGCCTTAAAAACACATCTCATAACATCAAAATCATCAAATATGCATAGATTCAAGCCTAAGAACTTAGGAAATTTCTAGAATTCACATTCGATGCCGAAACACGTCTAAACTCATCCGAATGACCTAAAATTTTGCACACATGTCATAAATGAAATTATAGACCTGATGCCTCTTTTGGAATTCCATTCCGAGTCCGATATCAAAATCTCACCTATCAGCCGAAATCGCCGAAATTCTAACTTTCGCCAATTCAAGCCTCAATCCACAACCAACCTCGAAAACACATTCCAAACACGCTCCCAACCCCGAAATCACTCAATGGAGCTAACGGAGTAAAAAAAATTCCATTCCGGATCCGTCTTCACACAGCTCAAGCTACGACCAAATTTCTAAAGCTAAATTCCACATTTATGGACTATGTGTCCAAAATCACCCCGAATTTCATCACTCAACGCTCCGATAAGTTCCAATAACATAAATAAACATGGGAGAAGCGGTTATTAGGGGATCGGGGAGCTAACTCTCAAAATGATCGACCGGGTCGTTACATCCTCCCGCTCTTAAGAAAATCGTTCGTCCTCGAACGAGCATAGAAACATACCTGAAGTTGTGAAAAGATGAGGGTACTGACTCCGCATATCCTGCTCGGTCTCCCAAGTCGCCTCCTCGACTGGCTGACCCCTCCACTGAACCTTTACTGACGCAATATCTTTTGACCTGAGCTTCCTGACCTGCCTATCCAATATAGCTACTGGCTCCTCAACATATGACAGATCCTTGTCCAGCTGGAATGAACTGAAATCCAAAACATGAGTCGGGTCACCGTGATACTTCTGGAGCATGGAGTTGTGGAACATCGGATGAATCCCTGCTAGGCTGGGGGCAGGACTAGCTCATAAGCAACCTCCCCAACACGTCGCAACACCTAAAAAGGTCCATTAAATCTCGGACTCAACTTGCCTTTCTTCCCGAACGTCATGAAGCCCTTTATAGGTGATACCCGAAGTAAAACCCGATCACCAGCCATAAATGCCAAGTCACAAACCTTCTGGTCCGCATAGCTCTTCTTCCTGGACTGAGCTGTGCGAAGTCTCTCCTGAATCACCTTCACCTTGTCCAGGGCATCCTGAACCAAGTCTATACCCAACAATCGGGCCTCGCCTGGCTCAAATTATCCTACGGGAGACCTACACCGCCTACTATACAAAGCCTCATACGGCGCCATCTGAATGCTGGACTGGTAGCTGTTGTTATAAGAAAAATCTGCAAGGGGAAAGTATCGATCCCATGACCCTCCAAAATATATCACACAAGCACTGAGCATATCCTCGAGAATCTGAATTGTGCGCTCGAACTGCCCATCTGTTTGAGGGTGAAAAGTTGTACTCAACTCTACCCTGGTGCCTAACTCCTGCTGAACGGCTCTCCACAACCGTGAAGTGAATTGTGTACCTCTATCTGAAATGATAGATACTGAAATACCGTGGAGGCGAACAATCTCTCTGATATAAATCTCAGCCAACCTCTGTGATGAATATGTAGTCAGCACTGGAATGAAATGGGCTGATTTGGTCAGCCGATCCACAATCACCCAAATAGCATCATGCTTCCTCAAATTCCGAGGAATTCCAACCAGAAAGTCCATGGTGATCCGCTCCCACATCCACTCTGGAAGCTCAATCTATTGAAGTAACCCTCCCAGTCTCTGATGCTCACATTTGACTTGCTGACAGTTGAGACACTTGGCTACAAACTCCGCTATATCCTTCTTCATACTTCGCCATCAATATTGTTGTCTCATATCCTGGTACATCTTCGCGGTACCCGGATCGATGGAATACCGCGAACTATGGGCCTCCTCAAGAATAAACTCCCGAAGCCCATCCACGTTAGGCACACAAATACGGCCTTGCATCCTCATCACCCCGTCATCTCCTATAGTCACATTCCTGGCATCACCCCTCCAGACTCTATCATGAAGAACCAAAAGGTGGGGATCATCATACTGGCGCTCTCTGATACAGTCATAAAGGGAAGATCAAGCAAACACACAAGCTAATACCCGGCAAGGTTCAGAAAGATCCAATCTCACAAACTGGCTGGCTAAGGACTGAACATATAAGGCTAGAGGCCTCTCAGCTGCATGAAGGTATGCCAAACGCCCCAAACTCTCCGCCCGACGACTCAAGGCGTCGGCCACCACATTGGCCTTCCCCGGGTGGTATAATATAGTGATGTCATAGTCCTTTAGCAACTCTAACCTCCTACGCTGGCGCAAATTTAGATCATTCTACCTGAATATGTGCTGCAAACTCCGGTGATCCGTGAATATCTCACAGGGAACACCATATAAATAATGACGCCATATCTTCAGGGAGTGAACAATCGTTGCCAACTCGAGATCATGAACATGGTAGTTTTTCTCATGAACATTCAACTTTCTGGACGCTAGGCAATCACCCTATCGTTCTGCATCAACAACGCTCCCAAGCCAATCCTCGAAGCATCATAATAAACTGGATAGGAACCGGAACCTGTAGGCAAAACTAACACAGGAGCTGCAGTCATGGCTGTCTTGAGCTTCTGGAAGGTCTCCTCACACTCCTCAGTCCATATAAAAGGTGCACCTTCTGGGTCAGTCTGGTAATAGGCGCTGAAATGGATGAAAATCCCTCCACAAAACGGTGATAATACCCAGCCAAACCGAGAAAACTGCGGATCTCAGTAGCTGAGGACGATCTGGGCCAACTCTGTACCGCTTCCAAATTCTTCGGATCAACCTTGATCCCATCCGAAGACACCACATGGCCTAGGAATGCCACAGAATCAAGCAAAAATTCAAACTTAGAAAACTTGGCATACAACTTCTTCTCCCTCAATGTCTGAAGCACGGTCCTCAAGTGTTGCTGATGGTCCTCCTGGGACCGAGAATATACCAGAATGTCATCAATGAACACAATGACGAAACCATCAAGATAAGGCCAAAATATGTTGTGCACCAGGTGCATGAAGGCTGTTGGGGCATTGTTCAGCCCAAATGACATAACAAGGAACTCATAGTGGCCATATCTGGTCCTGAAGGCAGTCTTCGGGATATCCGGCTCCCAAATCTTCAACTGATGATAACCCGAACGCAGATCAATTTTGGAGAACACCTTAGCACCCTGTTGCTGGTCAAATAGATCATTAATGTGAGGTAGTGGGTACCTGTTCTTCACTGTCACCTTATTCAGCTGCCGGTAGTCAATACACATACGCATCGAGCCATCCTTTTTCTTCACAAATAATACTGGAGTGCCCCAAGGTGATACACTGGGCCTGATGAATCCCTTTTCAAGAAACTCCTGCAACTTCTCCTTCAACTCCTTCAACTCAGGAGGAGCCATGCGATAAGGAGGAATGGAAATGGGTTGAGTTCCCGGCAACAAGTCAATGCCGAAATCAATGTCTCTATCGGGTGGCATACCCGGAAGATCAGCTGGAAATACATCAGAATAGTCCTTGACAACTGGAACTGACTCAACTGTAAGGGTCTCAGCACTAACATCTCTCACATAAGCCAAATATGCATCACACCCCTTTTCGACCATCCGCTGAGCCTTAGGAAAAGAAATGACTCGGCGGGGAGTATACTCTAAGGAACCTCTCCACTCTAACATCGGTAATCCTATCATAGCCAGCGTCACGATCTTGGCGTGACAATCAAGAATAACATAGTAGGGAGACAGCCAGTCCATACCCAATATAACATCAAAATCTACCATACTGAGTAGTAGTAAATCAGCCCTGGTCTCAAAACCACTAATAGCAATCAAACATGACCGATATATGCGGTCCACAACAAGAGAATATCCCACTGGAGTAGAAACATAAACAGGGGAACTCAAAGAATCTCGAAATATCCCCAGATGTGAAGCAAACTAAGAAGACACATATGAATATGTAGAACCTGGGTCAAATAATACCGATGCATCCCTATGAGAAACGGGAACAATACTTGTGATGACCGAATCTGAAGCAATGTACTCGGATCAGGTCGGAAGAGCATAGTACCTTGCCTGGCCTCCCCCTCTAGGGCGACCTCAACCTCCCCGACCTCCATCTCGAGCTGCCTGAGGTGGTGGAGTAGCAGTTGGGGCTGGAAGAATAGCTGGAGGACCTGGTGGAAGACGTGGAGCCTGATAAGTCTGAGGTGGTGCTCCCCTCCTCACTCTGGGGCAATCTCTGATCATATGACGAGGGTCACCACACTCAAAGAAACCCCTCGGAGGACGTGGCGGCCGCTTCTGACTCTAATCTAGCCTGCTGGACTGGCCAGTGATAGCACCTCGAGCAGGAGGCGCCTGAGATACTTGTGGTGCATAATAAGGCTCCTGAGGTCTAGGAGGAGTTGTAATACCACTGGCTGCTGGGAGAGATGAATGAACAGAGCGAATCACAAAACCCCTACCATAGCGTGTTGCTGGTGCACGGGCTCCTGAAAAATGACTAGTCTCTCGAGACCTCTTGGCCTCTCTC
>ML367550.1:0-73710 GCA_005239505.1 Nicotiana paniculata
ATAATTTATAAAAATAGCTGATAATTATAAAAATAAAATTGATTCTTAATAAAATTAAATTAACATAATTAATTAGTATTTAAAATATAAAATGACTAATTATTGGTCCAAAATAGCATAAAACATATGATTAGACTATAATTGCAAAGTTATTGCAATTATAGCTAAAGAGTGCCAATCTGGCTAATTATGAAATAATTTGGTCTCAATAGGATTAAAAATAATATATTAAGTCAAGAAATGTTTTTGAAATCATTTTTAATGTAATTTATAATTAATTATTAGAAATGAAAACACTGGATGAATAAAAATAAATTAATAAAAATATGGTAAAATTATAGAAAAATACCAATTGTTATGGAAACCTGATTTTGAAGGTATATATGCAAGTTAAAAATAATTTGAGAAAAACTTGGGTATCAACATTGACTTGGTGGCGTCGGAGTCATCGTGAATTATGAAGGATAGAGGGATCCAATAGTCGTCATCCTCGTCGATACCTTGCTTCTCCGATTGGGTCGAGGCCGGTGTCTGTGGATTCTATTTGGCCTCTTATTTTCCCTTCGAATCTAATCCCTTTGTTGATAAGAGTGCCAATATCGGTATCACTTCGTCGACTACAAACATCTCCTTGGTGGAGGGCTGCTCCCACAGACCCTTTTGACTCCCTCTAGTGTTGGGAACTTCAGAACCTGGTGAAGAGTCGAGGGTACTGCCCTCATGTTATGGATACATGGCCTTCCTAACAGGGCGTTGTACCTCATATCACCCTCGATCACATGGAACTTCGTTGCTTGGATGGTCCCGGCCACGTTCACTAGCAAAGTTATTTCGCCTTTGGTGGTCTCGTATGCCATGTTGAAGCCATTAAGTACTCGAGATGCAGGCACAAATTGATCCTGTAGGCCGAGTTGTTCTACGACCCTCGATCGGATAATGTTGTATGAGCTACCTGGATCAATCAACACACGTTTAACTTGAGTTTTATTCATAAGAACAGATATTACCAGTGCGTCATTGTGGGGTTGTAAGATCCCCTCTGTATCTTCATCGTTTAAAGACAAGGTCCCTTCCGGTACATAATCCCGAGTCTGAGTTTCCCTTGTGATCGACACCTTGATGCGCTTAAATACGGGCCCTTGAGGAATATCGACCCCTTCAAAAATTATGTGGATTACGTGTTGTGGCTCCTCTTGCTCATTCTGCCTGTTTGAATCTCTGTTCTTGAAGTGGTTCTTAGCCCGATCGCTTAAGAATTCTCGAAGATGAACCTTGTTGAACAAACGGGCTACCTCATCCCTCAGTTGTCTGCAATCTTCTATTCTATGACCATGGGTGCCATGATACTTGCACATTTGATTAGGATTTCTCTGGGCCGGATCAGTCTGCAGAGGTCGAGGCCACCTGGTGTCTTTGGTGCGCTCGATGGCCGATACGATAGCTGACGCATCAACATTGAAGTTGTATTTCGATAGTCGTGGTGCTTATTTGGGCTTGATATTCCTGTCGAAACCACTCTTACTCATGAGCCCTCGAGAGCTTTGACCTCGATAATTTATTCTATCACTTCGAACGAGGTTGCATCCATGCCCATTGTTTCTCCGATCTCCACTATATGGCTGGTATCCATCTTTGTTTGACCGTGGTTCCCAGTCGATATCCCTTTTAACTCTATCGACGGGCCTGATAGGATAAACGGACCCGTAAGGAGTTCCCAACTGGTCGTCTTCGACCCTAATCTTTGACTGATATCGATTATGCACATCGGCCCAGGTGACAGCTGGGTATTCGATCAAGTTCTGCTTTAACTGTTGTGAGGCCACCGAGTTTTGTATGTTTAACCCTTGAGTGAAGGCCTGAACGGACCAATCATCAGTGACCGGTGGTAGATACATGTGTTCCATTTGGAATCAAGACACGAACTCTATGAGCATCTCGTTGTCTTTCTGATTCACTTTGAAGAGGTCCGACTTCCTAGTCTCGACCTTTATGGCTCCGGCGTGTGCTTTAACGAAGGAATCTGCGAGCATGGCAAAAGAATCAATGGAGTTGGCTGGAAAATTATGGTACCATATCATCTCTCCCTTTGATAAAGTTTCCCCGAATTTTTTCAACACTACGGACTCGATCTCATCGTCCTCTAGATCGTTCCCTTTAATTGCGCATGTGTAAGAAGTGACATGCTCGTTGGGGTCGGTAGTTCCATTATATTTGGGAATTTCTAGCATGTGGAATTTCTTTGGAATGTGTTTAGGAGTCACGCTCGGGGGGAAGGGCTTTTTTACGAACTTCTTTGAATCCAAACCCTTCAAATCGGTGGTGCCCCCGAAATTTGATCAACTCTGGGGTTATATGTTTCTACTTTCTTGTCATTTGCTTCAATCTTCTTCTCCCCCAATTAAATTCGCTTAGTCAGCTCCTCGAGCATCTTCATGATAGAGGGGTCGGTCCCTGATTTATTTTCGTTTGATCTTTCTGATACTGGTTCTTTCCTATGAACAACTTACTGCGATGGCTCGGGCTCGACCCTGCTCGGTGCAAGGTTCTGATTTTGGAGTTGTGTTATTGCATCTTGTTGAGCCTGCAACATTTCAAATATTATTCAAAGGCTGATTCTGCCTTCTTCGCCGCCCTATACGTTCTGACCAGCTGATCGAGCGCCTCTACGGACGCTATTTTTGGGGTCGACGGCCAGATTTGCATTAATGACTATATGGGAACTGACATCGATGGGGTCTGCAATCGGAGCTCCATCAAGGTCAATGGAGGCACTTTGTTCCCTGGGGCGGCTATGTTGTTGTTTTCTCCATGAAAACCAAGGCCATTGTCGATGTGTGTGGGTTCTGCTTGAGAGTTCGACATGCTGATCCTGGACTCAAAAACGCTTACAAGAATAGTGTAAAGCAGTGTGTGTTACGAAAATTAGCCTTAGACAATCACTATTATCCTTAGCCCCACGGTAGGCGCCAAATAGTTTACCCTTAAAATCATATAACAATAAATTTATAAGTGGTTTTAAGAATATGTGATTTCACTTGGCACAAACTGAGAAATATGTAAATTGTTATTAGAAATTGACTATAAATAAAAATAGAGCAAACTAAATATGATATGCGGCTTTGGCCCTCGAGCTAGGTCGCCCTCGAACCAAATGAGTATGCTATTGAAAGTATAAATTGAGCAACTGAGTATTGAAAGCTTAAGAGAGAAAATGTAATATATTGCTTTGTTCTGCGTGTGAATGTAATGTGTTTACAAATGATTAGACCCCCTCTGTATCTAGTAGAGAAGTTCTACTTATGGTACAATTCTATTACAGAAGAAAATCCCATGATTGACTAATTAACCGGTCTTGACTTGATCCATGCCGAGATTTTTTCCACGATCCTTGCCCGAT
Source organism: Nicotiana paniculata (assembly GCA_005239505.1). Classification (NCBI taxonomy): domain Eukaryota; kingdom Viridiplantae; phylum Streptophyta; class Magnoliopsida; order Solanales; family Solanaceae; genus Nicotiana; species Nicotiana paniculata. Next base: position 3,398 of record ML367550.1, read on the forward strand.
CGCGGATATCTTGATTTTCCGTTATTCGACTCAGTTGGCTTCCTTCGATCTCGATATCGGTTGGTCTCGATCTCGATCGGTCCCTGAATCACGAGCTTGGCAATCTACCTTCATGTCATGGTCCGATATAACATGGGGTCGAACTTTGGCCTGCCGCCCCGGTCTTGATTAACCATACAAAAAAGGGCAAGCCCGATTTTGACCGTATACAATAACATAACATGAAAATTGGTTCCGAAAAACCTTGACTTTTATAGTGAAGTGATGTTATATAAGGATGTTGCTATAGAGAGGTCTGACTGTATAAGTAAAAAACATTATCCTATAATTAATGTACTCAATTCAAATAATAAAAAAAAACTTGATTGTTTTTCACATATCTAATTGCTCATAGAAAATTGTAGACAATTGGTAGTTCCTTTAGCTGAAAGATGTTGTTTGAAAATGAAGTTAATAAAATATTACCTAAAATCAATAATATCTTAAGAAAATTTAAATAGATTAGCTATATTATCAACTAGGAAGAAAATATTAAAAGAGTTTGCTGTAAAAAATAATTAGTATATTTGAAAATAAGAGCTAGAAGAATAAAAATAAAAATTAAATATGCATAAAAATTTTGTTAAATATTTTAAGACCTCAAGATTTTGCTTTAGCACTCCTAACAAGGGGCGAAGCTACGTTCTTTCAAGAGTGGTCAATTGTCATCCATCGCCGGAAAATTATACTCCGTATAAGATAAAATATTACTTATTATTGATTAAAAATAGATTTTGAACACCCTTACATAACTCAAATATAAAGGTTTAAACGCCCTTATTAAATTTTCTGGCTCCGCATTGCTCCTGACTCCTACTCCATTGTGCCGCCCCTGACTAACAGACGTGTGTAATCGTCAACAATTAGATCTCGTGAAAGAAACCAAGAGAATAGACAAAACCAGACGTAAGAGAACTATTTCTGCGATAAATATAAGCTGTCATGTCACTATATTTATATCCAGCCATTTTGTGTTGAACCTTATCAACAAGAAATATTTCCTCTCACCTGACATTTTGTCACACTTTTGCTCCTACATCTACAATTATCACATGCTATCAAATAGCTAAATGAATGTCCGGAAAATGGCTCAAAAATATGATTTTTCTTTCTGCTAATATTTTCAACAGATAAACTTCTGTGAGGATGCATTATGCCAAACCAAACAGAGACAAAATCCAGAACAATCGTCTTCCGTATTATAATTTGGTTAATTAAATTATTGGATAAAAATAGCACGAGTTAATCAATTATGGAGCAACATTTGCAAAGTTATTGAAAAATAATCACTATTTTGCTGAAACACAGAAAGTTCCAGCATAATATGCTGGATTATGGAGCTCTTGTGTATAAACTTCCAGCATATTATGTTGGAACTCCAGCCCACCGAAAATTTCAGTATGATATGTTGGATTATGGAGCTCTTGTGTATAAACATCCAGCATATAAACTTCTAGCACATTATGCTGGAATCTTATATATAAAAAATTCAAACTCCAACATATTATGGTATAATTTTTTCGGAACTTTTGTTCAGATTTTATCTTTACATGAAAAAATGACTAACTTTCAATTACTTTTGAAACTGTGATTATTTAGTTGTAAATCTGATTATTTTTTATTTTGTCCCATTAGTTGGGGGACCGGATGATCCATTCAAGATCTGGCTACAGTCTTTTTGCGCGTGAGCGATACACCATCATCTTTAGTTGCTCTATATTTAAATAACCGAAGATCTGTAGATTCTATGTTATTTGTCTCCAACAATCTTTGCCTTTTAAAAACTGTGGCTTGTTCTACTTACCCTGAATAGTTGAATCTTCAAAAAAGGGAAAACTTTATCAACCAATAAGTATCATGTCGAAAGTACAGCAACAGGGGTGGTGGCGCAGTTGGCTAGCGCGTAGGTCTCATAGCTTCTGAGTAATCCTGAGGTCGAGAGTTCGAGCCTCTCTCACCCCATTTGTTTTTTATTTTGCGCAAAAATGCTTCACCTTTTCCTTTTATCATCTCTTTCATTTTCCCCCCTATAACCCTATTCTTTTTATTCCGATAAATGGCTATATTCTTAGTTACCATGAGGCTTTTGCCTTGGATGATAAGGCTGGATCTGAGAATCATGAGATTTGAATCCAATTCTTGCCCATATATGGGATTCTTCATCATACATTGTTGCACTCGTTACTAATTCCAAGTAGTTTACTGTTGATAATTCTCACTATATCGGTGGTGCTGGAAACGAAAACTGGAATAATACAAAAACAAGGAGCAACTTTAAATACGCCACACGGTGTTGGGGAGAAGTTTGAAGGTAATATGCAGAAATTGGGAAGTAGTTTTTGCAAGAGACTTACAATTCAACCTCAAATCAGTTTTGATGGAGAAGCAAATGGTTAAATCTAGAATAAATATTGGAACATCATTATTTGTCCCTCTTTGTTCTTTCCCAGCATTTCGCTGGGTGTTGATATTGTACATTATACATAATCAACCCTCAAAATTGCCTATGACTACAACTATGCTAACATAGAATCAAAGCTAATATTGTCGGTGCATGTATGTAGAGCAAACAGCAGAAGTATCTGAAACCAAAGCAGGAATATTTAGGAAGTATCAAAGAGTGAACAACCCAGTAGTTTCTTCAGCTACGAGTTATCTCACACTGTTTGGAGTTTTAGCCTTGTTTAGATTGGCAAGTTCTTCTACGAGCTTTCTCTCTTCACTGCTCAATCGTTTTGGAATCTCTACTTGCACTCTCACCAATTGATCCCCCCTCATATTCGGTTTGCTGAGGTATGGCACCCCTTTTTTGGCCATCACCAGTGTTGTCCCTGGCTGGGTACCTGATGGAATCTTTAGATCAACCATTCCATCTACTGTAGGAACCTTCATAGTTGTACCCAAGATCGCATCAATGTAAGAAACTTTGCAATTATAGAGGATATTGGTATCGTCCCGTTTTAGTACAGGATCTGGGAGAACTTCAATCATGACAAAAAGATCTCCAGGGGGTCCACCTCTCCTTCCTGCATTACCTTCTGAACGAACTCTTAAACGGCTACCTGAATCTACACCAGGTGGAACTTTCAAACTAATGCGCTTTGACTTCCTCACTCGGCCATCACCATTGCAAGTGCTGCAAGGAGTAGAGATCTCTCCAGTCCCTCCACAAGCAGAGCATGTTGTCACCTGCTGGAAAACACCCAGTGGGGTCCTTGCTGACGACACAACCTGCCCTTGCCCACCACAGGTGTTACATGTCGATGCTTTAGTCCCAGGCTTTGCACCTGATCCATCACAGGTGCCACAGGTTTCAAGCCTGCTTATTTCGATCTCCTTCTCAACACCAAATACAGCGTCTTTGAAATTCAACACCAGATTATAGCCCTGGTCTTCACCTTCGGTGGCTCGGTTCCGTGAACCTCTGCCTCCCATACCCATGCCGCCCATACCACCAAAGCCGTCGAACAAAGACTCGAACAAATCAAAGGCATTGCTAAAATCCTATGAATAAGGAAAAATACATCAAGATTACATGGGTGATATATCTGCTACTATTGCTAAATTTTCTCAAGAAGTAAGAAATTCTCACCCCCATGCCACCCATGCCAGCTCCTTTAAGGCCAGCCTCCCCGTATTTGTCATATATGGAACGTTTCTCATCATCGGACAAAACCTATCGCAAAATAATATATGCCATAAGTGATTGCAATATTCTTCCATCACGGTCGTCACTTTTCCGTTACCTATTAAAAGCACACAACGCACCAAGAGAAAGAAAACTACCTCATAAGCATTGCTGATCTCCTTAAATTTCTGTTCAGCTCCAGCTTCTCTACAACACGATGAACATGAATGCACATAAGGATCTTACATACTGTAGAGATAATACTACATTAACAATGACTGTGCACCTTCATATGAATATATACTTACACATGTCAATAGGAAACTAAAGCTTGTAAGTTACAACTAATAACACTTAATAGCAATCTTGAACATCTCACTTTTATTCTTTTTCCAGAAGATACATTTCACTAGTAGCTGGTGTGACCTTTCCAGTAAATGCTCCATAGCAATGTCATTTCTTTGGCCACTTACAGTGATTGGTGACCAAATACCTCAATTGTTATTGCAGCACCACCTTTCCTTTTACTTAATCGAAAAAATAACCCTTAGATTTCATGGTTGGAATCATATGAATATGTTCTGCTGATTTCCGTGTATTTCAAACATACTACAGAAGCAACAACAACATCTACGTCTCAGACCCAAACAAGTTGGGGTCAGCAATATGGATCCTCATTCATTTTATTAAGCTCAACTCATATCATCATCATTACCAAAATAAAATAAAGTTTAAAAAAAAAAATAGATATATATATATAAACAATAATAATAATAATAAGTGTTATCAAAGGCGCGCTTAAGCCTTGAAGCGGGGCTGAAAACATGTTGAGCGCTTCGCCTCGCTTAACGGGCGCTTCAGGTGTTGTCATCAAGGCTCTAAGGCATACTATTCCTTGCTAACGAGCGTAATCCGGAAGAGGCGACACTATATCGTAAATTTTCTTCAATTTCTTTGTCCATATATTTCGGATTCATGCTTATAGATATTAGTCTTGGACTACACATACATATTTATAGTTTTTCTCCATTTGCGCTTTTCTTCATTATTAACGCCCATGCTTTATTTGCGCTTAAAGCCCCAACGGACCCTAGAAGCTTTTTTTGCATTTTTCGCTATAATAATTCTCTACCTGTCTAAAACCTATTCCCAAGTCCCAACTAGTAGGTATCACCTTTATGGATTTTCCTCTTCATTGTGCATTATCTTTAGCGAAGTTTGCTTTCATTCCAAGGGTTTATATGTCGACCTACAAATCCTTGGAATCAATGCAGACTTAGCTAGGTAAAAAGACCAACAAATTCTTGGAAAATCAATGCAGAATTAGTTAAAGATAGGGTACAAGGGAAGAGAAAAATCTATATAGGTAAAAAGCATGTTAGTAAGAAATAATTAGTGGCTTTTCATATACAGAGACAAACAATTAGTGCAAGGGCACAGTAATGTGGCTTTTCAAATAAAGATGAGACGAATACCATGGCAATACCTTGCAGCAGCAACTTGCAGTGTTTTCAGTATTTACCCTCTCAAAGATTAAAACACAACCTGGATTCTCTCTAGACAAGATCTGCTATTTTATGGTAAATTTCACATGTCCACTCCAAAATAACCAACCGAAGAAAATCTCAATGAAGTCCATCTTCCCCCATAACTATTCCTTAATGTCTAAAACTTCACTTTCTACTATTATTCTCCGCACAAAAGAAGGAAAAACCCAAAGTTGTAAAGAGGTCGATCATTTGATCTTGAGCAGGAAAACGCAATCCTTCGACAAGATACAGTAGAAAAATTTAAAGCTAGAGAAAAACTAAGTATGTACTTCTCCATATCATCTTTCAACAGCAAGACCACAGTAGAAGGCATCACATCTCAGATTTACAGGAACTATAAGCAAAATCTATGAAAGAATTCAACCAACTGATCTTGAATAGGTAAACATGACTCTTCAACAAGATGCAGGGTTAAAGCTAGAGAAAAGGCCAAATATGTACTACTTTATACCATCTTTCAACAAAAAGACCACAGTAGAAGGCATCACATCAGAATTCCAGGAACTATACTCACTTGTTCACATCAGGATGATAACTCCTAGCAAGCTTTCGATACGCTAAAACAAGAAGAAAATGGAGAATTAGAAACATAACATGACAGCCAACAATGTACATTTTTCAACTACTTGGTTCTAAGAGCAACCTGTATACAATTTAAAGATATAAATGATTAGCAGAAAATAGTTTGAGTATGTAATGAAGGTGGTACTCACCACTTTTTATTTCCGATTTGCTAGCATTTTTAGATACACCAAGGACATCATAGTAATCCTGTGAAAAATGTAACAACATTCAACCAGCTTTACTATGCATATATGTTTACTAATTCGCAAACACATAAATGTAACTCATATTCTGATCACAGAATCACAATCTTTGAAAGGGTTTTGCATAGCATCTTACTTTTTCAGCTCTAACAACTAACCGGGTCCCCCTTCGTTGATATTGATTCTTGCTCGACACTGAGCTGAAAAGTGCTTGCAGGGATTCTTGACCAAAAAGGGTTGAACTTGGGGATGCTAATCCCCTTATCTTGCTTGAAAAACTGCATAGACGATAACAAGGTCAATAAGTGTGGACACACGCCAGGTAGATACGGGAGTCATCTCTTGCGGTAGAAACATGCCAATTATCATAAACTTCTTAAGTGGAAATGGTATAATTTAGGAAAAGAATTTGAACTTGCCCCTAACAATAGGTAAGAAATACAATTTTCAATCATCTCTCTTATGTCATAAAGGCCAAAATAGCAAGTACGTGCTTATGTGCGTAAAAAGACATGTCAAGTTCTCACAAGCATGGCTGATCAAATTAAAGAGGGGCATCCTCCAAACAAGAACACATGAACGACATACTTGTCATTACTTTTTGGATCAGCCATGGGGTTGGGCTGGATGAATGTTTCATTTGTCTTTCATGCATAATTCACTGGGTATGCGGGGGAACAACAATCACCTTCAAATTCACAGCCGACCTGAAATCCAGGAGTCATACCTAGAAAATTTACTAGTTCCCGATGTCTCTATTCAGAAGAGGACAACAAAGATTCTCTCTTGTAAATTAAATTGCACCACCAATTACGTGAACTTTAACAAACAGAGTTCGGATGAATGACTTTACAACATGTCACATTTAGAGTTTGAAGATGTCTAAAACAATATATTAGGGAATAGGCTGTAATGTTAACCGGGCATTATAAAAAGATCAGCGCAAGAATGACTTGACAACCTATGAGAGTTTTAAGATGTTGAAATGAAAATATTCGGCAAAAGTGTGGGAGGTTTAACAGGTAGATACACAAAAAATATAACAAGATAAGTTGTCACAGATAAAGCAGAAAAATTTCCAGAAAATCCATAAAATTTTAGAAAGAAAGCACGGTTCTTAAACAACAAATAAGTGATTCGCATTCAAGAATGCCCTAGCATGACGCACCAAAATGGAGATGCTGTTAATTTATTGGTAACATAAGATTTTGGCAGAAACTGAGGCTGAACTCCCCACTGGGCGACCCATGTGCTTCCACAAGGTATGATTGCCATCCAATATACTGCAAGTACATCGAGCATAACATCAAATAAGTTTCATTGAGGAACACATTGCAAGTTAAAGTACAGCACTTAAAGCATTCTGAATTTTTGATAGCGGGACAGATTTTTTCTGCTAATCCACAAGAAGATGGGCAAAGCCACGAAGGGGGAAAGATCCACCCTAATTTACAAAAGTGGAAGTGATTGAGAATCTATAGCTACGCACAGTCACACTAGCACAGTCGATTTGCTTACACCGTTTAATGAATAATGTAAATACAGATAGTAATCACCTAAGAAAGAACAATTTGAAATAGAAGAGCAGCCCTACCCTACCCTACCCTACCCCACCCACCCCCACCCGCACCTCCTAAAGTAAGACATTACTCTGCACCAATTCATGGTTATTGTGGGAAAATCTAAATTATATGTCATTTATCATACCCAATGATTTGAAAATAAAGATTCAACAAGTTCATTACAGGCTTTCCACTTTCCACATTAATATATACTATTAACAAATACAAGACGCCTAAAGAACTGGTATTAACACATAATTAAATGGAAAAAAAAGAGAGAAAAAAAGCACAAAATTAAACGCATAATATAGTAAGCAAATAGGATAAAGTTTTAGAGCAGAGCGTAATAAACAGAAATAGCAGGTGGCAACCATACAAAAGAAAAGCCAATACGCATAGTGTGTTCATTTATCTACGTCTTTACTCGATACAATTGGAGTTCAATAACCTACAAAAGACTGAACTCGGTAGCGGACCTGTGACTGTGCTATTGGGCCGGAGCTCAAGTGAAAAATACGTGCAGCGGAGATGCCGCTGCGGCGACGGAGACGGCGGCGATAGTGTGGTGGTTGAAACTTAGAGAGCAGTAATTGAGAAATTATGCTTCTATGAGTTAGAGCGGAAGATGAGGCTAGAGAGAAAAAGGGGTTTCGAGAATACCCACCCACCTATCGGCTATCTGCAGTTATACCACTAGGCTTCAATAGTGGTTCGCTGTATGTTAAAACTTCTGTGTCTGCCTTACCAGTTGAATAAATATCTGGCCCATTTTTGTAACGTGATTTATATATTTTACATAATAATTTTATACATGTGACATGATTTTTAATCGAATTTAATATTTTTATATATAATTATTTCTGTATTTACAAATTTTAGTTTTATGATTTTGATTAGAGTCGTTCAATATCGAATCGAAATCGTTAATCGAACTGAATCGATGGTTTATTGGCTTATTGATATCGAATTATCGGGGTAATGGATGGTGAACGGATTGAGATTTTATAATTAACGGGTTAAAGCTTTGGGGGAGGATTACTCAATTTTCTTATCAGGTAAATCGTTAACCCTTTAAGAATTTTTATATGTATACTTTTACCCCTATGTATATAAAGTGCTATTAAAACCTAAATCGTTAAAATCCTTATAATTCTCAATAGAACTGTCATATGTATGTAGCTGGCTTCTAATCAAGAAAACAACTAACATAGGCAGTTTGTGTTATGTCGAGGAAGAGGTAAACCCGAAACTAAAGAAGATAAAGAATACCAAATTTTAACGTGGAAAAGCCTTCAAATCGAAGGTAAAAAACCACGTTAAAATTTGGTGTTCTTTATCTTCTTTAGTTTCGGGTTTGCCTCTTCCTCGACATAACAGTGGTATCATAGCCTTGGTTATTCATCCGTGTTGTTACAGAATGTAGGCGAATATGAGCAAGATGGTATGTTTAAATGGGAGAAATTATAATGCTTGGAGAAGCAAGATGAAAGATTTGTTGTTCGTGAAGAAGATGCATCTACCCGTTTTTGCAGCTCATAAACCCGAGAGTATATCTGATGAAGATTGGGATTTCGAGCACTAACAAATATGTGGATATATACCACAATGGGTTGAAGATAATGTTCGCAACCATATTGTGAATGAGACACATGCGAGATCATTGTGGTAAAAGCTAGAGACTTTTTATTCTTCAAAAATTGGGAACAACAAGTTGTTCCTGCTAAAGCAATTTATGACCTTTAAATACAAGGAAGGCAGCCCTATCCTTTATCACATAAATGATTTTCAGGGCGTCCTTGATCAGCTGTCTGGAATGGGAGTTAATTTTGATGATGAGATACAAGGACTTTGGCTTCTTAATACTCTGTCGGACTCTCGGGAAACTATTTGTGTTTCTTTGACAAATTCAGCTCTTGGAGGTAAGGTGACCATAGAATATGCCAAGAGTGGTGTGTTGAACGAGTAAGTAAGAAGAAAATCTCAGGGTTCGTCCTCACAAGCAGATATCTTGGTTACATAAAATCAGGGGAGAGATAGAACAAGAGGCTCGAGTAATAGAGGTAAAAATAGAAGTAAGTCAAGGTACAAATACCATAATGTTACATGCAACCATTGTGGCTAGAAAGGACACATCAAAAGGTTTTGCCACAAGTGGTTGCAAGATATTAGAGAAGGAAAGAAAGTTGAAAATAATGAGAACAATGTTGCTGCTATTGTTCGAGATGACCTTCTTTTTGCTTATGATGAAAATGTCATCAATTTGGTATCCCATGAGACGAGCTGGATAGTAGATTCTGGAGCTACCTCACATGTCACACCTAGAAAAGATTTTTTCTCATCTTATACTCATGTTGATTCTGGAATGTTAAAGATGGGCAATGTCAGTGAAGTTAAGGTGTTTGGTGTTGGTACAGTTTGTTTGAAAGCTAATAATGGTTCAATGTTAGTTCTTCAAGATGTCAAGCATGCTCCAGACTTTCCTTTCAATTTGATCTCAGCAGGAAGATTAGACGATGAAGGTTACCATAATGCCCTCTTTAATGGCCAGTGGAAGCTCACCAAGGGCTCGTTAGTAGTGGCTCGAGAAGTCAAGTCTGGTCATTTATATGTGACGCAGGCCTCTATTCTTAATGACTCCATAAATCTGGTGGAAAGTGACACTTTATCGGAATTGTGGCACAGAAGATTGGGTCATATGAGTGCGAGGGGGATTACATGTTTGACTAAGAAAAGTTTGCTTTCTGGAGTGAAACAAGCAAAGCTGAAAAGGTGTATCCATTTTTTAGTTGGGAAACAGAAAAGGGTTTCCTTTAATAGTCATCCTTTCTCAAGAAGGCCCGACTTATTGGAGCTAGTACACTCTGATTTGTGTGGTCCTTTTAAAGTAAAGTCAAAAGGTGGTGCACTTTACTTTGTGACGTTCATTGATGATCATTCTCGTAAGCTCTGGGTGTATCCTTTAAAATCTAAAGATCAAGCACTTGATGTGTTTAAGAAATTTCAGGCCTTAGCCGAGAGACAGACGGAGAAGAAATTAAAATGTATTCGCACTGACAAAGGTGGTGAATATTGTGGTCCCTTTGATAACTATTGCAAGGAATAAGGAATTCGTCATCAGAAAACTCCGCCCAAAACGCCTCAATTGAATGGTTTGGCAGAGAGTATGAATAGAACTCTAGTTGAGAGAGTTAGATACTTGCTTTCAGAAGCTAAACTTCCAAATACATTTTGGGGGAAGCCCTTAACATTGTTGCCGATGTTATCAATTTGTCTCCTGTTGTTGCTTTGGATGATGATGTCCCAGACAGAGTTTGGTTTGCCAAAGATGTTTCTTATGACCACCTGAAAGTTTTTGGGTGTAAAGCTTGTGTGCATGTTCCTAAAGATGAGAGATCGAAACTGGATGTGAAAACTAAGCAGTGCATCTTTATCGGTTATGGTCAATATGAGTTTGGATATCGTTTTTACGATCTAGTTGACAACAAACTTATTAGAAGTCGTGATGCAATATTCCTTGAAGACCGGACTATTGAAGATATTGACAAAGCTGAGAAGATAGATTCTCAGAGTAATGCGAGCTTAGTTGATATTGATCCAGTTTCTATTGCTAAGGCACCTATTACACATAAAGAAACCTAAGACAATGATGGAGATAATAATCAAGATCAAAATGATCATCATGGTGGAGATGTTATGGATGCTCCAGTTGATGAAGTTGTGGTTGATCAACAACCAATTCCTGCTCAAGTAACTACTTCGAATGCTCCTGAAACCTCTATTAGAAGATCTACAAGGGAGAAACAAAAATCCATGCGCTATCCTCCTGCTGAATATATATACTTTTGACTGACATGGGAGAACTTGAGAGTTATGATGAAGTCATGCAAGATACTCACAAAGATCAGTGGATCGAAGCCATGGAATATGAGATGAAGTCACTCCATGAGAATGACACATATGAGTTAGTAAAATTGCTGAAAGGTAAGAGAGCCTTACCTAACAAGTGGGGTTGTCCTGGTTTCTTACCATATTTGATTTTCCTATCCCTTGAAGGAAAGGACAATATATTTACCATAATTGGATTTTCCTTCTTGTAGAAAAAATTATAATTCTTCCATATTTGTCTAGTCCATTTTCTTGTAGGAAAATGTTTGGACTTCTATAAATTGAAGATCCTTCATTCTCATTCAGTAGCATCCACAATGTAGCCATATGGATTTGAGAGTCTTGTTTAGGGGGAGAACTTTACGGGACAAGTGTAGTGTGTCACTTGTGTTTGCCTCTTCGTGAGGTTGTTCTCTCGATATTTTGTACTCTCTTTTATTATAGTGGATTGCTCATCTCCGACGTGGACGTAGGTCAATCGACCGAACCACGTTAAATATTTGTGTCTCTTTTGGTAGATTTCTCTTTTATTGTCTAATTTATCGTCGTTCAATTGTTGCGTTACTAGTTCCCGCATGACACCTGGTTTTTTCGGTCCTAACAGTTTGAACTACACATTTGGCTGTTTGGTATTGATTGTTCAAAAAAATTTATTTGGTTTAGCCGATAAATCACTCGATAATTGTCAATCCTATATCAATCTGCCCGTTGTCTTATTGGATGACTAACGGATTACTGTATTTATAATCCAATAACCGATAAGTCGAACCGTTAAACGTAATTATCCGTCTGATAAGCACCCCTAATTTTGATCGGAAGATTATATGTGAAATTTTAGCGTAGCTAAGCGCAATAGTTTTGCGTTTGACTACGTGACTAATAGTTGAAGAGATCACATTAGGGCAGTTTGCTTTCCTTTTGCCTAGTTGAAAGTCGAAACCTAACTCAAAGTAATGGTGTGACCTGTATTGCATTAACTTGTATCATTCGCATTAAATGTTTATTAGTATTTCTTCTTTAGGTAAACGATAAGTTTCGTATCGCGTTTAGCCCAAATGCAACATTACTATCCGACTGAGCTTTCAAGGGGACATCTTGGAAGTTACTAGTAGCCAAGATGCACCATTTGCGTCATATTGTTATGTGTTCAATTTTCAATAACTCATTTGAATTTTTTCTACTTTTTATTTACTTAATTACTTGAAATTTGATCCTTCTCAAATAAAACTTCCATGTTATAGTTATCACTTCAGAAATTTAAATAAAAGCTATATGGTAAGTTGTGAAACTTATATATGTAACCAATTGAGGTTTGAGCAGCGCCAAGGATAGCATTCTTGTGGTACCTAGCTACAAAGGGTAAGATCTGATTATCTTTGATTTCCAGAAATTTAATACTATAGTAATGCATATATTACTATTAATTCAGTACTATTTTTTTAATTTTCTTATAAAGTTTCTTACTTTAACTTTTTGTTTGCAATAAATTTTTTGACATACGTAAAATAAATTGCAATCACAAAAGAATAAAGTGATTTTTTTGATAAACATTGCGGTTTACAACTCTGTAAATCTCTTAATTCTTCCTCCGAATTGTTCTCCGTGATTCGAGGGCTGGATAAGCGTATTCTCGAACGTTGGATGATACAGACCTCTCTCGATCATTTGATATCCATGAAAGTCGATCATTGTATAGATATTCTTCTTAAAGTATTTGATTATCAAGAAGAACATCTACTGATAAAGACATTATTTATGCCTTGGTCCTTTTTGTGAATATCCCGAGAATTTATGGGATTATTTAGACGCCTCTTCAAAGGAATATGTATATCTTTATATATGTGTGCATTAGGGTTTACGGTAGAGTAACTGCCAAGAAACCCTCATAGACTCCTATAATTTCAAAAGTCTTGTAGTATCTTGAATTTAGGATTTAGCTTGATCTGTTTAAAATTTCGATGTCTGAAAATGCCCCCTACAACAAGGTTTGTCGGGGTGTAAGCTTGCTGAAACTTGAAGACGAGACTTGAAGTACTCGACCATCGCAACAAATGACTTTGAAACATGGAGTCTTCGATTTACAAGAGGAAGAGATGAAAGGCAGAACCAGTCCCACTGCGCGTGCCAGAATTTGTAGCCAATAAATTGCATCAAGAAAATAAAATCATGACCGAAAAATATTACAACAACCGTAGCATTTGATTTCAAGTAATTTGAGTGTTACAATCTCTATGATTCATCTGATTCTACTTTTCAATAGTAAATAAATCCAAGGGCCTTTGAGCTTGATCTTGAATATGTAGTTGTTTCAACGAACTATGATCTTGAATTTAACGAGCACGAACTTTGATTTGGACTCGTACTCCTTGAATCTTGATTCGTTCTTCGTTCTTGAGCTTGAACTTGAACTTGATTGCTTGAAACTTGTAGAAAAATTTACAGTGTTTGATCTACGAGCTCTCCCTTGCTTCTTGTTATAACTTCTGATATCTTTTGTTGGTATTACTGTGTTCAAAACCAGAAAATCAGAGATGCAAACAAACGTTAGTTCAATAAACAAAACGTAAAACAATTCCGAGCCCACTGAATTCACAGTGTATCCTTAAGAAATTTAATCCCCTCACAGTTTCCCAAGGTATACCGATTAATTACTACTAAGATAGAATGGAATAACTATTCTGTGATAGCGGCACTTCAAATCACAGAACTTCAGCGAACTCAACAAACAGAGCAAATCACGCTTGCACTTATGTTTATTTAGAAAATAATGCAACAAAGTAGAAAAGATGGGAGATGATTTCAGATTTTTCATTTTTAAAAAAATGAGGCCAAGCCTCTAAATTTATAGACAATGAAAGGGTGAGATGAAGAGGTGCAATCCAAGAGGTACCTCTTCCATTTTCCATTCACACTCCTTAATAAAAACACAACAATCCCCCACATGAATGGGGAATGGACATATGTGGAAAAACATGCGTGAAAATACTTGTGTGATTCACAATTAAGGATTAATCGCATCTGGATAAGTAGGTTTCCGTTTGAACTTTTCGTAGTGAACTTATGTCGGATATACTCGGTCAATCGGTAGATTTGATATCTTTGAACCATCGAACTTTGATGTATACCTAGACAACCATAAGTCACACAATCAATCCTTAACCATCTTTGGTTATCACGGTTGTGTTCGTTTCAGCCATGAACACCGCCTGGTTTCATGAGTGCTTAGAGAATGGGAATTTTCCCCTTAAAGCGGCTTACACATCGCACTCACATAGGTGATTTCTAAACGTGTAATCCTATCGACACACTATCTGGTCATATCCTGCCAGACTTAGCAAATCATTAAAAAGCTTTAAGTTTTATTGACTCATCAAAAAGCCTTAATGCTTTACCTTGATTTCTGTACATTGTCTTCATCACGAGAATGGGTTGAGTTATTTGACAATGTTGAACTGTCATTCTTAATTTTGTTTGATCTCTTTGAAACAAGATCTTGGGATCTCCAGTCGACTAGGTAGAGTTACCGCCATGATGACTTGTCCTAGGCTTTAGCCCCATTCCCTTCGATGATCTTTCAACTACCTTTCTAGATAAGCCTTTTGTAAGTGGGTCTGACACGTTATCTTGACTTTACGTAGTCAATTGCGATAACCACTATAGAGTAGTTGTCTAACGGTATTTTGTCTTCGTCGAATGTGAAGAGATTTTCCGTTATACATAACGCTCCCTACCCTGCCTATTGCCGCTTGACTATCATAATGTATACATATAAGTCAAAGGTTTGGGCCAAAATGGAATGTCTTCCAAGAAATTCCGTAGCCATTCAACTTCTTCACCAGCTTTGTCTAAGGCTATAAACTCAGCCTCCATTGTAGAGCGGTCAATGCACATTTGTTTGGACGATTTCCAAGACATCGCTCCTCCACCAACTGTTTAGAATCGGTTGAACCGATGATCTAATTTGCATCATGATACCCCTTATCATCGCAGGATACTTATTGTACTGCAAAGCATAATTTTGAGTACATTTCAAGACTCGTTTCATTGTCATGAAAGTTCAATGCGAACTTCCTTATGTCATAGACTAATGCGTCTCGACATTCTATTGCATGTCAAATTATTGACTACACTTAATGTAACAATAATATATTATAACAACAGCTGGTATGATTGGCATCAGTTGTGCCCACAACCTTTTAATATATAACACATTTATCATTACTCCGCCATTTTCAAGCATTTGTATGTTATTTATTCATACGACTATATGATATGCAAATTATAGCACTTTTATTCATGAAACAAATCCAACTTACAAAGGATTTTGGTCATGTTTATCGGTTGGTTCACCTCATTATAGACCAACCTATTAATATATTCGTTCATGAACGGTCATGTTTATACAAAATATATAAACGCACTTTGCATGAAAAGTCACAGCCTTCTAGGTGACGCCCTTTTATAAAAGAGCTAAACATCATAAATGTTCAATAAAGAACAAATCATTTCTGGAAAAGCACGTAAACAACTTTCGAATTTGTAGTTTCATCACTAGTCATCACTAAGACTGAACAAGTAATGAATTCACCGACTATCATATCAATGTCCACTAAGGATTGGTGGAGTTCAAAAATTATATCATTTAGACATTACGTCTAACATTCGCTTGTGCCATGCATAAGCTAAACCCCTCACATTTTAAATATTTCATCAACATATCATCCACATATAATCAAATAATGACTATATGATTTGGAGTATTCTTAATGTAAACACATTTGTTTATACTCGTTAATTTTTAAACCATTTGACAAAATATTATTTGGTCAAACCTCGCATGTCATTGTTTGGGTGCTTATTTTAGTCCATAAAGAGACTTAACACGTATGCACACCTTCTTTTCTTTTTCAGAAATCACAAACCATTGGTTGTCCCATGTGAATTTCTTCCTCCAAATAACATTTAAAAAAGGGTGTCTTCACATCCATTTCCTGGATTTCAAGACCGTATACTATAGCCAATGCTATACATTCATATGTGTGCAATACTCGTAATCGACGAGTGTATGTCAAAATAGTCAAGACATTCTCATTGTCTAAACCATTTGGCAACTAATCTTGCCAACTATTTGTCAATAGTAACATCAACATTCATTTTCTCCACTTAGAACTCAAAGGTTTATTTCCTAGAGGAAGATCAACAAATTCCCAAGTATGATTACTTATATGGATTCTATCTCACTATTGAGTGCTTTTTTCCTAGGAAGACATAACTTCTTTCAAAGTTTGAAGCTCATTTTCTAACAAATGTCAGAAAATATGATCAAATAGAATTTGTTGTCCTTTGACGTTTATTACATCTTGGATTCAATACTTTCCTTTGCTTCTTCCCGAGGTCTCTTAGATATTTTACTAGACGACTCACATTCCCTTTTATACGGACAAATATTCTAAAAAAATTCAGCATTATCTGAGTTGATTACCGTATTAATATGAATGTCGGGATTTTTTGATTTATGAACCAGAAAATGATATGCCTTACTATTTGTTGCATATCCTATGAAAACGCAATTAACCGTTTTCGGTCCAATCTTCACCCTTTTGGATTTAGGAAATTTGCACTTTAGCCAAATGATATGCCTTACTATTTGTTGCATATCCTATGAAAACGCAATCAACCCTAATCAACGTATGAAAACGCAATCAACCACCGTTTTCAGTCCAATCTTCACCCTTTTGGGTTTAGGAAATTTACACTTTAGCCAAATACCCCCACACTTTAAAATATTTTAAGTTGAGTTTCCTACCTTTCCATTTTTCATATGGAATAGATTGTGTTTTATTATGGGAAACTCGGTTGAGTATTTGATTCACTGTAAGAATAGCCCCCCCCCTCCCCCCCACAAGTTCTGGGGTAAACCAGAACTTATCAACAAGACATTTATCATCTCCTTTAATGTTTTATTCTTTCTTTCCGCAATTCTATTAGATTGCGATGACTAAGGAGCAGTCGTCTGGTGAATAATTCCATTATTCCAAACATATTTATTCAAAAGGAGATTCATATTTGTCGCCCCTGTTACATTGTAGAGCCAACTACAATAATTGTTGTTTGTGTCACGACAGAGCCAGAATAAATGGTGAAGTTTTTTAATCTTCAAATCAATCTGACACAATCAGAATTAGTAAACAATGAAGTTTTTAATCTTCTAACCGAATAATATCTGATACCAGATCTAATAAACATTGAAGTTTTTTAATCTTCAAACCGAGTAATATGTGACACAATAAAATTTAGTAAACGATGAAGTTTTTAATCTTCAAATCGAATAATAAATTTGAGTAAAAAATCACTAAGATTTTAATCTCCAAAATGCGTATAAAGTCACTTAGACTTTAATTTCCGATAAATGAATAGAAAATCACGAAGACTTTAATCTCAACGAACGAGAAAAAAATCACGCAGATTTTGATCTCGAAGCAGAAGTAGAAAATCACGAAGATTTTATACTCCATCACAAGAATTTTAATTCCCTTTCTAAATGGTATTTCAACTAAACCATTATATCACTTTAAACAATTTGATCTCTTTCTCTAATCAAATACATATATATTCATCTTTACATATATTATATTCATGATCTCAAGAATATTTTCAAGTATTAGTGTAAGACCAATTCAAATCTTATAATCTTGAAAATAATGCCACATAATTTATGCATACTATCAAATTATATACCAACTAATGTATTTTATGGCATGCAAATAGAATATACTTTAAGATCATAAAGAAAATGTCTACCCTGACACAGATGGGAATAAAATTTGAAAAGTCACACGAGGCAGATAACTAGAGAATTATAGGGAAGAAAGTATAACCGATTTTTATTGTTACTTCCTTCTCAACTCATCGTTTTGACACTGTTTCTCGACAATGGTCTAATCGCTGCAATCCATGACGAAACTAGAGGCGTGAAGTTCTCTTTTGTTCACATCCTTTGGTCAAACTTGACATTATTAGCAGAAAGCATAACAACTTACTAATTTCTATATCAACGTGACCAAGATGTCATGTTAGTTTCCTTCTCATGCCACTTGTCTTGCGTGATTTTCTTCTTTGTTTAAACTCCATTTAGATTCAAAATGCCAACATGTCAAAGTTAAATCAATGTTAGAAACTACGTATAGCCATGGATACATTTTTAAATCCTTTTGTTGCCCGATTAAAGTGATCAATTTGCAGAACAATCTGCAGTGATCCACATATCTTCTCCTTCTTCATGCTTGTATCTCTTCAACGTTCATGGTCTCTTCTTCCGAAAATAATTGAACAGATGTGTCCCTCGGTAAAATTGGACGCGGCTTTGGAAGAATTTAGGGGAAAAAATATGTCATCTTTTGTTGAACAGCATCTAAAAGAAAATAACATGGTTAACATTTATATACTATCCTCAACGGTAATTTCATCTGCAAACCTCACGTATATCCAAGATAGACAACTTTGCTTATCATCTTTATTTCTATGTGATTTACTCGTCAACTTGACAATAATAACGCTCGAATTCAAGTCGGATCCGCAACACTAGTGTTTTCACACATTTTGATCTTCTATCAACGATAAATTCCTTAAGATTGTTGGTATTACTGTGTTCATCAAAACCAGAAAATCAGAGATGCAAACAAACGTTAGTTCAATAAACAACACGTAAAATAATTCTGAGCCCACTGGATTCACAGTGTGTCCTTAAGGATTTAATCCCCTCGCTATTGCCCAAGATATACAGATTAATTCCTCCCAAGATAGAACGGAATAACTATTCTGTGATAGCGGCACTTCAAATCACAGAACTTCAACGAACTCAACAAACGGAACAAATCACACTTGACACTTATGTTTATTTAGAAAATAATGCAACAAAATAGAAAAGAGGGGAGATGATTTCAGATTTTCTATTTTTTTAAAAATGAGGCCAAGCCTCTAAATTTATAGACAGTGAAAGGGTGAGATGAAGAGGTGCAATCCAAGAGGTACCTCTTCTATTTCCCATTCACGCCCCTTAATAAAAACACAACATCTTTTTTGTATTATGAAGACCCTCTATTTATATTAATGGGAGGGAAGAGTTAAGATAAGAACAAACTATTTTCGACCAATCAAACTAAAGTGTGACAAGACCGTATTTGATTGGCCAGAACATGTCACTTGCACACGTGACACGATTTCATTGGCCTTTTAATGTGACTTGGAATGCCTTGTCATTTTGACATGTGGCATGATCTTATTGGCTCTTCCGTTTGACTTGGTGTGCCACGTCATTTCACGTGTGGCACTAAACTGGCCTCTAGGAAGAAGACAACTTGGGCCTAATGGTGTGGGTTCATCATTTGTAGCCCAATTAAATTGGACTTATATAATTAATCCAATTATATTAGCCCAAAATATTTAGTTGGACTAATATATTTAAAAACATAGTTCAAATTTTTCCTTTGAATTAAATTTTGCAGGTCTACAAATGCCCCCTACTTCAAAACTTGTTAGTTCGTAAAGATTAGACTTGAAGTACGATTTTATTTGGATGTACTTCCTCTACGTGGTAGCTTGAGAGACACTAATTCTCTTTGATTTGAATCTTCTTAGAGCATGTGGCAATTTATTGATTATTTCCCATGAAGTAACTCATGAATAAATTAATCTAGATCAGGTGGATCCTTTGTTATTAATGTTAATATTAGTTCCTTGCATTTAAATTCCCTCACAAGTAGGATAAGGTATTGAACATTAAACTTCAATTGTTTGGTCAGTTATTAGATCCTTTATTATTAACATCTTGTCTCCCTTGTTAAGAACAAATTCCCTGTTAATCTGACACGTAAAGGGATAAAAAAAAATCTATTCTTTTAACTCGATCATATACTCGAAAAAGGAAAATCTTATGCCGTCTCTATACTTAACGAGTCCAAATCCCTTTCAAAGAATAATTATCGCAATTCTCACATCGTGATAAACTATTTTAAACAATCAACATCTGTGTCTATATATAGCACCTTGCTCATTAATTATAAACACTAAGACGCATCGTCTCAAACCTTTTCAAGTCTGTTTCTTTTATAGGTGATGATGCTTCTTCTTTTTTTTGCGTCTTTTTATTTTGCAGCCCGAAAAGATTGCAAATTTCAGAGACTATACGTTACCTTCTTCCAAACTTAGATATCTCGTAATTGAGAATGAAGATGGCATAGAATAAACCAAGCTTTTGGTTTACACCCCACAAGCTGGCCGGTATACAGTCTCATGGCCTTCTTTGAAGGACTCGCTTCATGTAGAAAACTGGATATTGGAGCACAAGTCTACTTCTAATCCATTGTCCAATATGTGGTCTCTCCAAGCGCCAATCCATCTCCACGTAAACATTGCTAGTACCCTTCCAAACTTAGGGCGTCGCATAATTCAAGGAGAAGTACGTTAGAGAAATACAACAACAATCGAGGGTGAGTATCATCATATTCCAGGATATTAGGAATGGGCTGAGGATGTACTTGGTGGAAGCCAAAAAACCCTGAGTACATCAAGGATTTATGATGTTGGCTATGCCTCACTTTTCACTTATAATCGAAACTCGAACATTTTGCAAGCATTTTGTGAGGCTTGGTGCCCCAAGACGAACACGTTTCTTACATCAGCTGAGGAACTATCTATCTCTCTTTGGGACTTACATATCCTTGGAGATCTATTGCGGGTTTTCCGTACGAATAAGTGGCACCTGAGATAAGAGAACTCATCGGTTTGAATGAAAAATAGATGAGATTTATTCCTCGATCTTGTGAGTATTTATTTGTTGCCTTCCATCACCTTAAGGAAGGTACGAGTGTTAACCAAAAGGTCTCCTTAAGCAAGTGGATGAATTTTTGGTATAAGAAAACTTTAATATATAAAACTCCTCCACTGCAAAAGGAAAAGAAATTTACGCGTCTAAAGTCGACATATAATCCTAACAGAGTTACTCCCGAGACAACTAGGTGGTCGAGTGATCAAGAAGCTATATTCTCCAAGCTTAGGGTAAGGTGTGACAAGAAAGATGAAATATATATAAAACAGCCTTCTTATCATGTTGGCTATGTTCTTTTTGTGTTTTCCTATAAGGCATAGAACTTCATTCTTCCCGATACTTCTAAGATGGCAAGCATGATGGCAAGCGGGCGAAAGATTAGCCTTGCAATCCCAGTTTTGACGAGTATTTATCATGGATTGAATAAGATTTCGTGCTCTTCCCAACTTGATCAGGCCAAAGTTTGTTTTCCCATCCATTATATTTACGGTTGGCTTGCACATTACCTCAAAACCCATTATCCACTTGCTAAGGGTCCATCTGTCCCTTTGATGGTGGCATAATCAGGAGAGGGAGCCGCGAGGTACTTTGACAAGAAGGATGCAAGAAAATGCATCCATAATAGAGAGGATATAGTTTGGACCATGATTATTTACTTGGTCTTTAAATCAATGATATCCTAACTTGAATTAAAAAGCTCATTCGTACATTGAAATCAACGTCCTTACTTCATTGAAATCAATGTCCTTGTCATCAATTACCTTCATATGTGCACATAGAGTCTTGGATTTAGTTGTCACGCCCAAAGCTAGGGAGGCGTGGCCGGCACCCGGTGTCATATTTGGCCCGAGCATACCACTCTGTAACTGTAAATTTTTTAGGGGTAACCCTCAAATTAGGCCATATATGTGTGTGTGTGTGTGTGTGTGTGTGTGCAGGCTGATGCGGCCGCCATGAACATCTACTGATATACAAAATATACAGAGCGTTAGCTGAACTGTATCATGGTCGGGACAGGGCCTTGACCTACCCATCAAACTTGTATATATAAAATGGATTCCAAGATTTAGACCCGGTAACCCCGGGGAAGTGGAGCTTACCAACCAAGATGATGTTTGACTCTGTCTACTAGGAAGGTCTATCCAACTGTCTATCAGGGGCTGCAGGTATGAAATGCAGCGTCCCCGGCAATAGGGACGTCATCACGAAATAATGTACAGAGTATGTAAGGCAACTGAATAACTGAAATATGAAATTGAACTGATAATATAATAATTTAAAGTAACTGGGAGTCAAATATGATCTGAAGATATTCTTACCAGTTGATACTGACTCAACTCTCTCAATATAGTATGTAAAATAGTTGTCCGACCCTATAACGCTCGGTATATGTAACTGCTCTGCCGTAGTAGGATCGCTCGTAGGCGTTCGGCCATACTACGCTTTGTATCTCGTCCATTCTAGGATCGCTCATAAGCGCTCGGCCATAGTAGGCTCAATATACAACTTACCATCTTATCAAAGGTTTCCCAATAGGGGCCTGCCATCGATTATAGCTCGATGGTGGTAAAAATACTGTAATACTCTCTCTCTCTCTCTCTCTCTCTCTCTCTCTCTATATATATATATATATATATATATATATATATATATACATATATAGACTCTCTACTCTCGTGGATGAAAGAAGACAAAACTAAACTGAATATGAAGTCCTGATAAGAATACTGTAACTTATGAGACTATGATAATGTACATAAATTCGGGAGTATGAACTTCTCTTTATGCCTCGTTATTAAACACATGTAGTTATGAGATCATGCCAAAATGAAGGAAGGGTTTAGCCTCAATATACCTTATCACAATCTTTCAAATAACCCTGTTAAAATCGTCTCGTTTCACCTTAATATACAACAACGATAATAATAATATCATAAAGTTATGGAAGGTACAACTATCACACAATGAACGATAAGCTTATTTTATAATAAAATGGGCAACATATCCCCTATAACCTTTAATCCCTCCCAATTCAACATAAAAAAAAAAATAACACAACAAATAAAAACATGGATAAATCATTTTCAAACCTTATATCCATCACAAAATACCACAAAACAATCCATACACCCCAATCAGTTCATACACACAACGACAATCCTAGTAATGCCAAACAATCCGAAAATGTAATGACCAACGAGCAGCCAACTACCCTTCCATTAGATGGTGTTTCTCCACAACCTTTCTCCTTAAAAACTCCATAAAAATAGTAGCAATAGAGACTACCCAACAACAACACAAAACAGCGCACAAAACAGTTCCACAAATTCAGCAACTCAAAACTGATTTTTCAGTTTACTAGAACACGTTTCGACTTGTCTTTTCTTTCAAATTGAGCAAAACAAAGAACAATACATAATTAAGCCTATTATACTATAAACCATCCATGAATTAAACTCAAAAATAAATTCACAACTAGCCATCATACCACTACTTCGAAACTCACTAGGTCTAGTCTTTACGATCGAGTTACAACTCATACAAGCATAGATAATGGAAGGATACGCATAACCTTACCTTGGACTGAGTAGAACCCACTAAACCTAGTCCTTCTTCATCAAAATCAGTCCCCCAACGCAGATACAAGAAGGAGAAAGATAAACTAGCAAGATGTCCGGGGGTTTCAACACTAGAATCACATCGTAACACCCGAAATAACCTAGCTTTTATGTGGGATTTTTGGGGAGGAGTTGCAGGGTTCAATATGGTTTTCATGTTCTGAAAGATGAGTAAATTAAATGAGTTAAGTATCTCTTAAAATTCCCTTCTTGGCTGACTATTGAGGCCTCTCCTTTTGGCAAGTAAGTGACGTACTTACTTGTCACTTACCAGTCTGTGCAGTCTCGCGGAAACGCGAATATCTCTCTACTCCAATGTTGTATTAATGAAAAGTTTAATCCGTTGGAAAATAGACTCATAGATATTCAAATTTGTAGGTAGATAATCCTGTAATTCCAAGTAAATTTGGAAAAATGCTCAGATATATTTGACCTAATTTTCAGCATATTTATGAATGTAACTTGTGATGATCTTTGCCAACTTTTTTTTCACAACTCGCTTGACTTCAAATATAACACACGACTATCACAAGACTAAAATAACTCATAAAATAACCTCCTTATTATTTTGAGCACCCCAGTCTCACCCCAAAAGTACATGTTATAATATTCCCAACTTGTCGACTTTTGACGAAACTTATTTTCTTCAATTGGTTTAGCTTCTAAACCTTACAACCCTCTTGGTACTTGCAGTTCATGATCTTAAATATATGTAACCTACAAGTTAACATGATTAAATTACTTTATATACTTTCAAAGATGATCTCATTTCTAAGCTTACATCAATTGACCTACGACGTACTCTCACGTACGAAAATATGGGGTGTAACATTAGTGGACCCAAATAGAACCAACAAATACACATCAATAATAAATTGATGCATAGTGAAATCCAAATGATAGAAGATCGTGATCGAGAAACTTTAGTTAAGGAATTTTAATCCATCAGTTACCCATAATGAGTACATGTGTGCATTGATCAAGACAATAGAAATCAAGATTCCTTATTTGTCGCCTGAATCCTACTAAGACTCTAATTAGATATCTACTCGGACACGGAAGGGTTGAAATCACTACCTGTAATTGATCCCACATCGGTAATAATTCCCCAATAGCTGCCTTTCCGAGTTTATAAATAGTGCATGCTATCCATATGTTGAACATAACCTTGCAGCAGTTACAAACCATCGTTGCTACTTCTGATGATTTAGGAGCATTGACGTGAAGGTAATTTTTTCTTCTTCTCTTATGATTTCTTTATTCTATTGTCTTTTTTGTTGGTAAAACAAGAAGGATATGTCTTTTTCGTTATCCACATAATAATAATAAGGACTAGAATTAGTTAGCATTGTTGGTGCCAGAATTTGTAGCCAATAAATTGCGTCAAGAAAATAAAATCAAGGTCGAAAAATATTGCAACAATCGTAGTATTTGACTTCAAGTAATTTAAGTGTTACAATATCTATGATTCCTCTGATTCTACTTTCTAATAGTAAATAAATCCAAGGACCTTTGAGCTTGATCTTGAATATGTAGTTGTTGCCACGAACTATGATCTTGAATTCAACTAGCACGAACTTTGATTTGAACTCGTACTCCTTGAATCTCAATTTGTTCTTCGTTCTTGAGCTTAAACATGATTTCTTGAACTGGAACTTGATTGCTTGAAGCTTGAAACTTGTAGAAAAATTTACGCGTTTGATCCACAAACTCTCTCTTGCTTCTTGTTATAACTTTTGGTGTCTTTGCTGAGTTATGAAGACCCCTTATTTATAATTGTGGGAGGGAAGAGTTATGCTAAGAACAAACTCTTTCCAACTAATCAAATTGAAGTGTGACAAGGCCACATTTGATTGGCCAGAACATGTCACTTGCACACGTGGCGCGATTTCATTGGCTTTTTAATGTGACTTGGAATGCTTTGTCATTTTGACATGTGGCAGGATCTTATTGGCTCTTCCGTTTGACTTGGTGTGCCATGTCATTTCACGTGTGGCACTAAACTGGCCTCTAGGAAGAAGACATCTTGGGCCTAACGAAGTGGGTTCATCATTTGTAGCCCAATTAAATTGGATTTATATAATTAATCCAATTATATTAGCCCAAAATATTTATTTGGACTAATATATTTAAAAATATAGTCCAAATTTTTCCTTTGAATTAAATTTTGCACGCCTACAAATGCCCTTACTTCAAGACTTGTCGGTTTATAAACTCTAAAGACTAGACTTGACGTACGACTTTATTTTGGATGTACTTCCTCCACGTGGCAACTTGAGAGACATTGATTCTCTTTGATTTGAATCTTCTCAGAGCATGTGGAAAATTATTGATTATTGGCCATGAAGTAACTCATGAATAGATTAATCTAAATCAGATGGATCCTTTGTTATTAATGTGAATATCAATTCCTTACATTTAAATTCCTTCACAAGTAGGATAAGGTATTGAACATTGAACTTTAATTGTGTGGTCAATTGTATAATTGTTACATCTTGTCTCCCTTGTTAAGAACAAATTCCCTATTAATATGACACGTAAATGGATCAAAAGAATCTATTCTTTTCACTCTATCATATACTCGAAAAATGAAAAGCTTGTGCCGCCTCTATCCTTAACGAGTCCAATTCCCTTTCGAAGACTAATTGTCGCAATTCCCACATCGTGATAAACTGTTTTGGACAGCCAACATCTGCTTCTATATATAGCACCTTGCTCATTAATTATAAACACTAAGACGCATCGTCTCAAGCCTTTCACATCTGTTTCTTTTAAAGATAATGTTTTTTTTTCTTTTTCAGTGTCTTTTTTTTTGTTTTATTTTGTAGGCCAAGAAAAGAAAAGTCATTGAGTGCCAAGTTCACGGGCAACTCTATGACTTCCCATATAAGGACAAATCCATCACGGTATATAGATGATCAAATCTACAACAACATATACAAGGATAAAACCCTCACAACATATAGACGGACAAATTAACATTGCCATATAGACGGATATTTACCAACATATAGACGGAAAATCTCGATTACCATATAGACGGACAAATCAACATCAACATATAGATAGATAAATCCATACCAACATATAGACAGACAAATCCCCATTACCATATAGACAGACAAATCCACATCAGCATATAGAGAGACAAATATATATCACTATATAGATGGCCAAATCCACATCACTATATAGACGGATAAATCAGTATCAACATATAGACAGACAAACCCCCATCAGCATATAGACGGACAAATACACATTAGCATATAGATAAACAAATCCATATCACCATATAGACGAACATATCAATATAACCATATAGACGGATAAATAAAAATCACCATATAGAAGATTAAACCCATGACAACATATAGAAGGAAAAAATCTTAGTCGCATATAGAAATTTGCCCAAACCACAAAGGACTAGAATCTTCTCCTCATTTTGTAGATCGTCGTTGACTTAATATTTACTAGTATTTTTTTAATATGTTTTGAATAGATGATTCACTTTAGATACTACACATATCCATCCTCCAAGCGCAAGTATCTCATAATTGATGCTAAGAATGGAGGGGCTATAACCAAGTTGTTGACTTAACCTCCACTAGCTGGTCGATATGGAAATTTGTGGCCACCTCTGTAGAATTCCCTCCACATGGTAGATTAGACTTTAGAGCACAACCAAAATCCAACCAAAATATGTTCCCTTAGAACTCTTTACCAATAAAAACTCGATATCGCGAGTACCCTTCCTTGCCGAGGACGACGCATGATTAAAAAAAAGATACGTTGGGGAGATACGTTGAGAATTGACGGTGAATATCATCATATCCGAGGATATTGGGAGTGGGCTAAGGACATACTTGGTGGAAGTCAACGGGATTTAGATACAACAAGAATTTTTGATTCCGTCTATGCTTCTTTATTTACATATGATCGAAACTCAAACATTTTGCAAGCGTTTCTTGAAGCTTGGTGTCCCACAGCAAATACCTTACTTACATCAGCCGGAGAATTATCAATATCTCTTTGGGATTTACATACCATTGGTGGTTTACCTATTAAAGGTTCTCCCTACGAAGAAACGTTGTGCCCGAAACTATCGAACTCATAGGTGTTAATGAGAAGAGTGAAAGATTTACTCCTCGAACTTGTGGATACCTATTTACCACCCTTAACCATTTTCAATAAAGGGAGAGTCATGATCCAAATGTCTCATTTAGCAAGTGGGTTGAATTTTGGTGCAAGAGAGACTTAAGATATAAACCTGCTCCAGCAAGGAGAGAGAAAAAATCTACCCACTTGAAGTCAACACATAATCCTATTGGAGCTATACCACAAGTAGTTGCATGTTCTAGCGCGGATGAGATGATGTTTGCTAACCTTGGGGTTTGACATGAAAAAAGAGAAGGCGCGTATCTGGAGGCATTCTTATCTTGTTGGTTGTGTGCATTTGTATTTCCCTCTCAAGATGGTGATTTTATTCGACCTGAGACCTTTGAAACAACAGCGGCATATTGTTCAATCTACTATAGATTGAACAAGATCTCCAAGTCCTCTCAGCTCGAGCATATCAAGTCTCTTTCCCATTCATTACGTATACAGTTGGCTTGCTCACTACTTCAATACGCACTATGGGCTTCCAACAAGACCATATTTTCCATTGATGGTGGTGTATTCCGGAGAAGGCGTTGCAAGGTGATAAGTAGGGATTTTGGCCTATTATTTGCTCTCTTTTACTTAGGTTTTAGGCCAAAAATGCGTAAAGGTATTCCCGGAAACTAACTTAATGTGCTTGCTTGCAGGGTTTGTTCAAAATGAGCCAAAGAAGCCATAATCACCTCATAAAGGAGTCAAACTTGAACAAAATCAAGACTGGGATAGAATGCGGACCACGACATAAAAGTGCAGATGCGTAAGTGTTAACACTGAGGTAGCCATTTACTTGGAGACCGCGAGTTGGAGATTCAGAGAAGTGGTTTTTGGGCACAGACATATACATGGATAGCGGCAGAAAATGGCGGTCGCGAAATTACTGGCGCGGCCACGATTGGAATTTCGCGGACCGCATTTTCTCAGGTTCAGAGACCTTGCAAGTTGTGCAAAAATGAAGAGGGCGGTCCGCATAAAAAATACGCGACCATGAAAATCGCTCACACGAACGCGACGGAAAGTACGCGGTCCGCAAAACAAGGTTCATCCCAGTCTCAGATGTGAAAAAACGCGGACCGCGCTCAATATTATGCGCCCGCGAAAGCAAGAGTGCGGCCGCGGTCAGAATTACGCGGCCGCAAAACCTCCGCAGGGGTATTTTTATCCAGAAATTTCAGCTTAGTATAAATAGACCTTTTTGTCAATTTTAGGTTAAGTTTTAGTTTGGCTGAGCACGTGAAACGACTGGTTTTCCCTTTTTGGGAAATTTTGTACAAGATTTACCTTCAAACTTTAGATTTTAATCTTTTACTTTAATATTATGGATTATATTTCATCTTTGTCTTTGATTTTTGTTGTTATTACGAGTAGCTAAACCCTATAGCTAGGGTTGTGACACAACCCTAGTGTGAGTATTTAATGGGTCTTGAATTTTAGGGTTTAATTGTTTATGGGTTAGTGATATTTAATCTAATTCATGGGTGAACTCAAGAGATTGATAGCCCCAATTAAAGGGTTAAACCTAGAGATAGTAATACCCGACTTGATCCAATATCACTTGTATTGCATGAGCACCCATTGGGACTTGAGAAAACCAAATTGGGCAAAGTCACTCAAACTACCGAGAGGTATAAAGTGAGTACTTGTGTGTGATGGTTATGTTAAGACCCCAATCAAAACAAGTTTTCCCTATATTCTCGATACCCGTTAAGTATCTACCTAGGCGGAAGTCATTACCCTAGCCCTTTTTAACACTTGAAAACTATCACCAAAAATATTGTACTTAGCTTTAATCTTATCATACAATAGAAATAGAAGTAGAAGTATAATTTTCACAATCATGTTTGAAAGTGCAATTAGGAACAACACACGCATCTAGATTTAGATAGATACCTAACTCCAAATCAATTAACTCCCTGTGGAAATCGATCCCGACCTTTTTGGGTAAACTGCATCGACCATCCTCGCTACTCTATAGTGGTGTAGATTTGGAATCGATAAATTTTTGGTGCCGTTGCTGGGGAGTTAGACGGTATCTATCTATCTAACTATTTGTGTGTTTTGTTTTTCTTTCCATCCATTTTTCTAACTTTTGTGTGTCAATTTCTTTAGGTACCAAATGGCTCATAATGATGCTCTCGGAAATATTCCTCTAGGGGATGAGGTAGATGACAATGATGCAGATGAGGTTAATCTAGAACCTCAAGTCCAAAGAAGAGTCCGCCAGGCTAATGACAATGTGCCAAACCCTCCCCCCTCCTCCAAGGGCAGCACACCGGGTGCTACCCAATGAAGGCTACGCAAGTGCAATTGTCCGGCCCCGGATTCGGCAGACAATTTTCAAATAACCAATGTCATGCTAAATCTATTGGAGCAAAAGGGTTTCTTCATCAGAGCTCCCCATCAGAACACATATCAGCATCTCAAAAGTTTTGTAGACACATGCTGGGGGAGCAAGCAGACGAATGTATCTGAGGATGCTCTGAGATTGAGACTTTTCCCAGTTTCACTTTGAGGGAAAGCTTTGGATTGGATCGAGAGGCTACCCAACCATTCCATCACCACTTGGGATGAGTTGGCTGATAAGTTCATAGCAAATTTTTTCTCTCCGGGTCATATGGCAGTATTACCGGATGAGATCTTAGCCTTTAAACAAGAGCCAAATGAACCCTTATATGAAATCTGGGAGCGGTACCTGACAATGATAAAAGAATGCCCCAATAATGATATGACTGAAACAATGATCCAACAAACATTTTATAGGGGCATCAACACAACCAACCAGTGCGTGGTGAATCAGCTAGCAGGCGGAATTTCATGAAAGTGCCTTATGTCGATGCATGTGACATATTAGATGAGATGGCTGACACCTCCTCAGCTTGGCAAAGTCGGGCAAACGCTCCTCAAGGTGACCCTAATGTCATCCACCTTCACAAGGAACTTCATGATCACGAACAAGCCATAACAGAGTTAAAAACTACTATGAATCAGTTAGCAAAGGCTTAGCTTCAGCAAGTTCAGGGGCCAAAGAAAGTAAATGCCATGGAAGGGGTGAATCTAATGGTCAACAAGAGGAGTCAACGTGGTCAACAAGTGCAAAATAATCAAGATCAATATAAGCAAAGTGGAAATGATTACAATCAAGACGATTGTTATGATGATCAAAGTGAGGAAGTTTTATATGCCAATAACTACCAAGGTCAACGAAGCAATGCTCCAAATCAACAATGGAGGTCACAAGGGAACAATCACAACTGGGCAACCAAGGTCAATGGAATTGGAATAGTGGAAACAACAACAATCCGAACAATTGGGGGAACAACAACCAAAACTGGGGGAATCAAGGAAATAACCAAGGTAATTGGGATGTCAACAACAATAACAATTGGGGAGGCAATAGAAACCAAGGGGGGTAGAATAATAATAACCAAGGCAACCGGGGGTCGGTCTTTCAAAGGCCCCCGATTTATCAACAACCCAAAAATCTGCCTCCATATCCGTCTCAAGGGCAAAGTTCTTCAAACAATGAGATGGGGTGGATAGAGAGTATGTTCAAACAAATGATGGAAAGGAATACCGACTCCGATGCCCAAATAGCCTCCCACACTACTTCTATCCGCAACTTGGAAGTACAAATGGGTCAAATTTCTCAAGCATTGAATACTCGCCCTAAAGGGGCACTACCAAGTGATACGGTAGTAAACCTGAAGTGTGGGAACAATACAGGCCATGCTATGGCGGTGAGCATAATAAGCGCTAGAGGTGGAGATGCAAGTACCTCTAATCCAAAGAAGATTGTGAGTGATTATGTTGTATTGCAAGAAGATGATGATATTAAAGCCAATGATGAGAATGTGAATGATGAAGTGAGGATCGATATTGATGACAACATGGAGGAGACTCAAAATGATGTGATCCCGTCTAGGGAGCACGTTCTAGACATACCGAAAACGGTAGTGCCTAAAGCCAAGGCTCCTTTGCCAAGGACTCCTCCACTGTATTCTCAAAGGCTTGCAAAACAAAATAATGAAAACCAATTCAAGAAGTTTATCGAGATGATGAAAAGTTTGTCCATCAATGTGCCCTTGGTGGAAGCTCTAGATCAAATGCCGGGATATGCCACGTTCATGAAGGACTTGGTAACAAAGAAGAGATCTATGAATTGTGAGACCATCAAAATGACTCATCAAGTGAGTGCCATTGTGCATTCCATGTCTCCAAAGCTAGAAGATCCCGACGCTTTTACAATTCCATGCACCATTGGTAGTGCCGATTTCGCAAAAGCCTTGTGTGATTTGGGAGCAACTATTGATTTGATGCCATATTCAGTGTTCAAAACATTGGATATTGGGCAACCGAGAGCTACTTCCATGAGATTGCAAATGGCGGATCGGACTATGAAGAGGCCGTTAGGAATTATTGATGATGTTCTAGTTCGGGTCGACAAGTTCATTCTTCCCGCAGACTTTGTGATTCTCGACTGCGAAGTTGACTATGAGGTGCCAATCATATTGGGGAGACCTTTCCTAGCAACAGGTAAGGCATTGGTTGATGTGGAAGCTGGGGAGCTCACCTTTTGGGTGGGTGATGAAAAATTTATATTCCACGTGTGCAAGTCAATGAGGAAACCTAATAGCAATGGAGTTTGCTCTTTTGTGGATCTTATGACGAAGGCGATTATTGATGACACAAGCACTATGATCAATGTGGAAGATCCTCTAGAAGTTGTCTTGTTGAATCATGAGGATGATGAGAAGGAAGGCTTGGTTGAATTTGAAAATTCTTTGCAAGGAATGTGATCCTACTCATATGGACCCCACAAACTTTCCTTGGATCTATAAAACAGGAAGACTCCACCAACAAAGCCCTCAATCGAGGAGCCACCAACATTGGAGTTGAAGCCTTTGCCTTCACACCTCAGGTATGAATTTTTAGGCCCTTCTTCCACATTACCTGTTATTATTTCTTTGTTCTTAACTAACGTGCAGGTAGACTCCACCCTTGCGGTGCTTCAAAGAAGGAAGAAGGCAATTGGATGGACTTTGGCTGATATTCGGGGTATAAGCCCCGCCTTTTGCATGTATAAATTATACTGGAAGATGATGCCAAACCCTCTGTGGAACATCATAGGAGGTTGAATAAGGCCATGCAAGAGGTCTTCAAGAAGGGAATTATCAAGTGGCTAGATGTAGGGGTTGTACCCCATTTCAGATAGTTAATGGACTTCGCCGATACAATGTGTGCCGAAGAAGTAGGGTAGACTGTGATCACAAATGATAAAATTGAGTTGATCCCCACCAGAACTGTCACCGGATGGAGGGTATGCATGGATTACAGAAAGCTGAACAAAGTGACCCGCAAAGACCATTTTCCATTGCCATTTCTTGACCAAATGTTGGATAGACTTGCCGGGCGTACCTATTGTTGCTTTTTGGATGGGTACTCCGAGTACAACCAGATTCTCATTGCACCAGAAGACCAAGAGAAACCACCTTCACATGTCCGTATGGCACATTTGCATTCTTATGGATGCCTTTTGGTTTGTGTAATACACTGGCTACCTTTCAGCGGTTTATGATGACAATATTTACGGATATGGTGAAGGACTTCCTCGAAGTGTTCGTGGATGATTTTAGTGTTGTGGGGGACTCCTTTGAAGAATGCTTGGATAATCTTGACAAAGTGTTGGCCCGATGTGAAGAGACCAACCTAGTGCTTAATTGGGAAAAATGCCACTTTATGACCGAGGAGGGCATTTTCCTCGGCCATAGGATCTCAAAGAACGGTATTGAAGTGGACAAAGCGAAAGTTGAAGTGATTTCGAAACTCCCTCCTCCTACTTTTGTCAAGGGAGTTAGGAGCTTTCTTGGTCGCGCGGGGTTCTACCGAAGGTTCATAAAGGATTTCTCAAAAGTGGTGAACCCCTTGTGCAAGTTGTTGGAAAAGGATGCAGAGTTTGTGTTAAGTGATGATTGCATGAAAGATTTTGATATTCTCAAGTATAAATTGAAAACCACTCCCATCATTACCACGCCCAATTGGAGCTTACCATTTTAGCTCATGTGCGATGCTAACGACGTTGCGGTAGGACCAGTTTTGGGGCAAAGGATCAACAAGATATTTCATCCGGTCTATTATGAAAGCAAAATGATGAATGACACCCAAAGTCAATTATAGGTGACCGAGAAAGAGTTATTAGCCATTGTCTTCTCCATGGAAAAGTTCAAGCCATATCTCATGGGTGCCAAAGTGATTGTGCACACCGATCATGCGACACTATGTTACTTGATGACCAAAAAGGACTCTAAGGCTAGGTTGATGAGATGGGTTATTCTTCTTCAAGAGTTTGACCTTGAAATCATTAATCGAAAAGGGAGTGAGAATCAAGTGGCGTACCACTTGTACCGCTTGGAAGAGGAGGGGAGGCCTCATGATGGCCTCGAAATTAATGATTCATTTTCGGATGAACAACTCTTCTCCGTGTCTTTGAATGGTATGACTTGGTTCGCCAATGTGGCTAACTTTCTTGTGACCGACATTGTCCGGAGTGAGCTCTCTTCTAACCAAAGGAAGAAGCTTAAACGGGACAGCTTGGATTATTATTGGGACGAGCCATATCTTTTCAAAATTTTCAATGATGTTGTGATCCGGAGATGTGTTCCGGAAGTGGAGCAAATAAGTATTCTTCATGCTTGCCATTCATCGCTCTAAGGTGGTCATCATGGTGGGGCAAGAACTGCTACAGATTCTCAGTTGTGGATTTTATTGGACTACCCTATATAAAGATGCTAGTGAGCTTGTTAGGAGGTGTGATGAGTGACAAAGAGCTGGTGGAATTTCCAATAAGGATGAAATGCCTCTCACCACTATTCTTGAAATTGATATTTTTGACGTGTGGAGAATCGACTTTATAGGGCCATTTGTGAGTTCACGTGGTAACACTTATATTCTAGTTGCTGTTGATTATGTTTCCAAGTGGGTTGAAGTTGTGGCTTTGCCCAACAATAAGGCACGGAGTGTAGTGGCATTCTTAAAGAAAAATATCTTCACAAGGTTTGGCACCCCAAGGGCAATCAACAGTGATGGGAGTTCCCATTTTTGCAACAAGGCCTTCGACACTTTACTTTCCAAGTATGGTGTCAATCATAAGGTGTCAACCCCTTATCACCCCCAGGCTAGTGGACAAGTTGAGGTCTCGAACAAGGAGATAAAGAGCATTATCCAAGACTGTCAATGCAAACCGGACCGATTGGTCAAGGAAACTTGACGATGCTTTGTGGTCTTATAGAACTGCGTACAAGACTCCAATTGGTATGTCTCCGTACCGGTTGGTATTTAGGAAAGCATGCCATCTTCCGGTTGAATTATAGCACAAGGTCATGTGGGCACTGAAGAAGTTAAATCTTGAATGTGATGTAGCTGCCAATCTCCGGGTAGAGCAACTAAATGAACTTGATGAGTTCCGCTTCCATGTTTATTCCAGCTCGTCCTTGTATAAGGACAAGATGAAGTACTTACATGGAAAATATGTCCGGAACAAAGAGTTAAAGGAGGGTGACTTGGTTCTTCTATTCAACTCTCGGTTACGACTGTTTCTGGGAAAGCTCAAGTCAAAATGGAGTGGCCCTTTTGAAGTGGTGCATGTAATTCTATTTAGTGCTCTTGATTTGAAAATCAAAACTGGTGAAATCTTCAGAGTTAATGGGCACCGAGTGAAATACTACCTTGGCAAGTTTGATGACAGCCACGTGGTGGCCTTGATCAATTTCAAATGATGATGGTAACATGCGTTGTGCCGCGACGTTAAATCAGGCGCTTCTTGGGAGGCAACACATGTGTTTTTCTTTCTTTCTTTTGATCTTCTCCTTATATTAGGCATTGTTTTGGACTAACTGGTTGTGAAGTTTGTGTAGGAATTGGTTGTGCAGTGCAGGACTTTGACAAGAAAAATTTGGCTAAGTGTGAGAATTTTGCGGACCCCGCCCAATATTTCGCGATCCGCATTAGCATTTCACGGTGGCACCTTTTTGTCCGCGAACGCGTACTTGAAAGGATCAAAATACCAACTCTCTGAAGCTGAGAACACGACCGCGTTCATAATTTGGTTGACCGTGGCAACTACCGTGGCAACTTTCGCGCCCGCGCTCATTTTTCTGCAGACCGCACCCAGGATCTTGAAGTAACAGTTCATAAGGTACAAAGCACGGACCGCGATAGAATTTCGCGGACCGCGCTCAGGTAAGGCGGTCAGTCCTCATATGCTAAGTATAAATAGAGGGTCCTTAGGCCATTTATAGTTTTCGAACCCTAAAATTTCACCACACTAAAGCATTGTTCACCTTCATCTTCTATGGCTCTCAATTTCATTTCATACTAATCAAGAATCCATTTTCCACCAAAATTTCACAAGTTGTATGCTCAAATCCTTGAATTGATTTTATCTTTTTCTTTTCTTTTCTTTTACTTTTTCATTTTATTTAGGGTTAAATAATTGCCATAATCTCAAATTGACGCTTAAATTCATGTGGTTAATGTTTACATGCCTAACGAGGGATAGGGTTATTAACTATGCTTGTTAATTGAACTAATTTTTGTACTTAGTGAAAACCCTAGGTTTGAATGTTCGTCAGTGCCAGTTTTGTTTGAATTTCACGGTCCGATCCATTTTTCGCGGTCTACGTTCCCTAACTTGTAAGAACTGAGTATGGATATATGTTCACGGACACGAGGACTTTTCCGCAGTCCGCATTTGGTATTTCGCGGCCGCGTCCAAAATTTTGCGGTCCGCGCTCTTGAACTTCAGAGAGTTTGATAATTGCTTCTGCGACCGCGTTCACTTTTACGCGGTCCGTGTTTGGTCTTCCGCATCCGCGTTCATTATTTTGCGGGCCACGGCCAACCATGATCAGAGAGTTGGTATTCTGAACTTAACCTCTTCGCGACCGCGTTCATTTTTGCACGGTCCGCGATGGGCCTTCCGTGATCGCGTTCAGTTTTTCATGGTCTACGATGCCTTGTTTTGAGAAGCACTATGTTCATTTATTCTGTACTGTTTTAAGGCATAAGTGAACTCAAATTCTAATTGTATTTCACTACTTATGTGTTGCAGAAAATGGTACGATCTCGTGGTGGAGCAGACAAACCAAAAGGGAGGCAGAATCCTCCCAAGGCCGGGGTAAAGGCAAGAAAGCCTTACCCTTAGCAACTCAGAATATTATAAGCAAAAAGAAAACCATAGTGAGACCTCCGACTGACTCCTCGGACACGAGTGAATACCTTTTATCCCGGGAGAATTATGAGGGGGAGTCTACACAACCTCAACAAGAGGTCCAATAAAAACCTTTCAGACTGGTCAATGAACCCACCTCTTCATCTAAGTCGTCTGATGGCTCAGAAGGAGGTAGTGAGACTTCAACACCATCTTCCCCGCCTACTGCAACTCCGGCCTCAACATCGACTCCTATTAATATTGATGATGAAGAAGAGGTCCCGGATGATGGGAGAGGAAGTGATACCCATGTGTGTGTGTGAGAGGGTGAGGGGGAGGGGGGGTTGACCAGGTCAAGGAAGCCCGCGGTATGGGAATATAGGTTTGTGAGTGAGAAGGCCTACCAAAATTTTGGGAATGGTGGCCACAAAGGTTGCTCACCATTGAGCGACAATTCATAGAAATAGATCTTCTCCCTCACAATCCTAATGTGAAGAGACAATTTGAGGAAAGAAAGGGACGAAAATACTCACCAGCAAGTTGTCGGACACAAATGAGTACCTAGTCAAGGAGTTCTACACTAATGTTGCCCACATAAAAAAGGGCACCACTGTGACTAAGGTACGAAACCGGAAGACCCGATTTGATGGCACCACATTGAACACATATGTCGGGTTTGAAGATGTGGATGCATATCAATATTTAGAAAAAGTGGCATTATATGAAGCAGCCCGTCCATGGCTAGCAGAGGTGATAGCCATTCCGAGGACAACACCGACCTAGCTTATACCTGGAGTTCAAATTGTCAGAAACACCCTTAGCTTTGAAGCCAAAGGGTGGTACACCTTTGTATGCAGCCGGCTTGATCCGTCCCAGCATGATAGTGACATCCCAGTCATCCGGGAGATCCTCATAGCTTCCATCATGGAGGGTACCCAATAAATGTGGGGAACCTCATGGTCCAAAACATATCCAAAGCAACCGGAAAGGAAGAAAGGTCCTACCCCTACCCCAACTTCATCACTATGTACCTAGAGGACTACGGGGTAGAGGGGAGGCACTATGACACGAAGGTGAAGCCGAAGAGGCCCTTCTCCTGGTACAAACTTCAAGGAGCAGACAACCCAAAATCCAAAGGAAAAGCCACTTTTCTCACTAGCTAGTCTGAAGAGCCAAGGGTAGAGGCCACCGGGTCAGAGCCTTCCACAACAGAGGGTTCTTCGGCTGGTAGGCCTCCTCCTTCATCCGGGCCATCCATCACCACCCCATTATCTGTGCCATTATCTTCCACCTTCTCTCAGACTGCACTACGGGTTACTCAGACATTATCCAGCATCAACAACTGGATGCAGGCAACCACATAAAAGTTGTATGTCTTATCCAGTGCAGTCGCAGCACAGGCAACCCCAACACAGCTTCAGGTACCTCCATCAGTGGAGGATTCATTGAAGGAGCTTCTGGACAACCAGAAGAAGCTCCTGGACAACCAAATGAAAATCCTGGAGACATTGGATAAAAGTGATAAAGCAGCTGGGAAAGCAAGTCAAGAAGATGAGGAAGACTCAAGCCTCAAAGGACTCAGTGGAGCAGCTGAAGATGGAGGTAGAGAAGTTCACTTTTTCCAGAGATATCCCACTGGACCTGCTTATGGAGGAGACTGCCCCAGCAACACAGACAACACAAGCATCACAACAGGAGGCAAACAGAGAGCCAGTGGGAGGATTTGTGGTTCCCCAGTCAGAGGACTTGGAGATCCAGCTAGAGGACCCGGAGGGAGCTGATGATCCTATGCAGTCCGAGGACCACACTAGTGTGCCTGACCCCATGCAGACAGAAACCACATAGGGATTTTTCTTTACTCTCTAACCCCCCTGATTTTATTTTGATGTTAGCATTGAGGACAATGCTATCTCTTATTTGGGTGGGGAGGGGGGTCTTATTTTGATTTGATGATATTGGCATGTAATAACTATGATACTATTTCTCTTTATTTTTACTTATCGTTATTTTCACTTTTATTCTTTTTCACTTTTGGTATGTATATAACTTTACCATTCCATGTATATATTCATTTCCATTTTGTATATATTCGTTTCACTCCATTATTGTACATATTCATTTTACTTTCCGTAGTTTATTTCATTACTTCTTTTGTATTTTTCCTTAATAGCTTAGCTTCTTATTTCCTTTAGTAACTTCTTTTTGAGTTTTTAGCTTCTTTTTACATTTGGTGTGATCAATAAGCCTTCGGTTTTCTTAATGCCAAGGTTCTTTCCAAAGGTGGATATTGTGTGAACTGGGTAGCTGTTCCCAACAATGGATGGCGTGAAAACCTTCTTAGGGGATTGA
Source organism: Nicotiana paniculata (assembly GCA_005239505.1). NCBI lineage: Eukaryota > Viridiplantae > Streptophyta > Magnoliopsida > Solanales > Solanaceae > Nicotiana > Nicotiana paniculata. The sequence continues at coordinate 42,985 of ML367550.1, forward strand.
GTCTGTTTTATTTTAGCTTCGATATGTAGTATTAATGAATAAAAGTGTCTCAAGTAGGCTTCACTTGGTACTAACACATTTAACTTCGACCCCATGGTTAGAGACAAGTTGACTGACAAAGAATAACTCTAGTTGTGACCTTTAGACTCTTGAGTTGACTAAAACTATCATCAAGTGGTTTCTTTGAGCCATCTGTGATATTCAATCTTAGCTAGGGTTGTTGTGGGCCCTCGACTATGTTCTCTTTAACAATCAAGTGGCTTGAGAGGTGAGGTATTGAATTGAGAATCCAAGTCCCGTGCCATTAAGTCTAGAACGTGCCCTGAATGTTTGTCTAGGCAAAATTCTAAGTGTAGCTCGACTTGAGAAGTGATTGTAGGCTCTCCTTGGTCCCATTTGAACTTTGAAAGCTTCTGTTGCCTACCAATATGATATCCCCAGTCAACCTCTTTGAGCCTAAGCTTTTTTTATTCAATAGCCACATTACAAGCCTTTATCCGTTTTACAATGACGCTCTCTTGGCACCCAATCTTTCTTTAGCAATCATGATGAACGAATTGGCAAGAGCATAAGTTTGGGGGAGAGACGAAGAATTTCAAAGTGATGAAAGATTCAAAGAAGAAAAAGAGTTAGTGAAAATTAAAGGAAGCGAAAAGGAAGAAAAGTCAAAAAGACATAGATAAAAAAGAAAGTGAAGGTTGAAGGGATTCAAAGAACGCAATGTTGAAAGGCATGGAATGATGAAAAAAAGGAGAAAGATGATTGTCAAGAATAAGAAAGAGTGACAGTGTGTCTCTCTAATTCCCCCAAGTAAGAAGAAAATGACTCAAAGAGTCAAGGAAGTATGAGCCAAAATGAGAAAATGGAGTGCTTAAGGAAAGATGAAACTATCATAGTTCATTATGTCCTACCTTGATCCAAAAGCCTTCATTACATCCCCTCTAAAGCCCTATATGATTTGAGTGAGCTTACATTAGTGGTGATTTACATAAAGGGCAAGCTTATGGTACTTAGAGCCGGACTTGTGGCAGTCTTTTGAGAGTGATGAGCGCACTTATTTACAATCCTTGTTTTGAGTGTCACATTCTATAAAGTAAAATTTTCTAAAGGAGAGTAGAGGAGGAGGAGTATGGGATCCACAATGACTTATGTGAGAGAGAGAGATTCCTTGATTTGAGTCAACTCTTGATGCTCTTGTGTCACATTAGAACTATGGAACTCAAAAAGGTCATAGCATGATGTTGTTGATAATGCATTTGTGTTGAAGGTAATTGTTAGTTCCAATTGATGCTTGCTGAAGTCACCTTAAGATAGCTGGAATATCCTTTTCGTTTTCTTGTGGAGGTGGGAATTACTTTGTTTTCTTGAGGACAAGCAAAAACTTAAGTTTGGGGGAGTTGATAAGTAGAGATTTTAGCCTATTATTTTCTCTCTTTTACTTAGGTTTTGGGCCAAAAATGCATAAAGATATTCCCGGTAACTAACTTAATGTGCTTTCTTGCAGGGTTTGTTCAAAATGAGCCAAAGAATCCATAATCAACTCATAAAGGAGTCAAACTTGAACAATACCAAGACTGGGATAGAGCGCGGACCGCGACATAAAAGTGCGACCGCGTAAGTGTTAACACTGAGGCGGCCATTAACTCGCTGATCGCGAGTTGGAGATTTAGAGAAGTGGTTTTTGGGCACAGACATGGACGCGGACAACGGTATAAAATGGCGGTCGTGAAATTACTGGCGCGACCGCGATTGAATTTCACGGATTGCATTTTCTCAGGTTCAGAGACCTTGCAAGTTGTGCAAAATGAAGAGGGCGGTACACATCAAAAATACGCGGCTGCAAAAATCGCTCACGTGGGCGCGATGGAAAGTATGTGGTCCATGAAACAAGGTTCATACTAGTCTCAGATGTGAAGAAACGCGGACCGCGCTCAATATTACGAGGCCGCGATCAGAATTACGCGACCGCGAAACCTCCGCGGGGGTATTTTTTCCTGAAAATTTCAGCTTAGTATAAATAGACCTTTTTGTTAATTTCAGGTTAATATTTTAGTTTGGTTGAGCACGTGAAACGACTGGTTTCCCCTTTTTGGGAAATTTTGTACAAGATTTACCTTCAAACTTTAAATTTTAATCATTTACTTTAATATTATGGATTATATTTCATCTTTGTCTTTGATTTCTGCTGTTATTATGAATAGCTAAATCCTATAGCTAGGGTTGTGACAAAACCTTAGTATGGGTATTTAATGGGTCTTGAATTTTAGGGCTTAATTATTTATGGATTAGTGATATTTAGCTTAATTCATGCTAGAATTGTAGAAGTGGTGGTTGCAAACACTGATTTATGCCTTTATGACTTAGGCTCTTCTTGAGAAAGATGGAATAAGTCTAGGTGAACTCAAGAGATTGATAGCCCGAATTAAAGGGTTAAACCTAGAGATAATAATACCCGACTTGATCCAATATCACTTGTATTGCATGAGCACTTATTTGGACTTGAGAAAGCCAAATTGGGCAAAGTCACTCAAACTACCGAGAGGTATAGAGTGAGTACTTGTGTGTGATGGTTATATTACGACCCTAATCAAAACAATCTTGCCCTAGATTCTCGATACCCATTAAGTATCCACCTAGGCAGAAGTCATTACCCTAGCCCTTATTAACTCTTGAAAACTATAACCAAAAATATTGTACTTAACTTTAATCTTAACATATAATAGAAATAGAAATAGAAGTATAATCTTCACAATCATATTTGGAAGTGCAATTAGGAACAACACACGCATCTAGATTTAGATAGATACCTAACTCCAAATCAATTAACTCCATGTACTAATCGATCCCGACCTTGTTGGGTAAAACTGCATCAACCATCCTCGCTAATCTATAGTGGTGTAGGTTTGGAACCGATCACAAGGTATTTGGATGATACAAATGCAAGAAAACGCATCCATCAAGCAGATAGTGCATTTTGGACTTCTACCATGCCGGAGGGGTCCGAACCTTACTATTTTAAGGATAACGATAATGCATCAGAACCAAAATTCAATTATTTCATGAGTATCCACTTTAATGATCTCCCTTTGAGGTGTGGGAACTCCTTCTACCTTGAAACATATAGTCCACATCAATTCAACCGTCAATTTGGGTTTTATCAGACTAGTCCTGGTATTTTGGAAAATGACCTTCGTAGTGTCTCATTAGAAGAAGGACTCAGATTTTGGCGAATTTGTGTGTCACATAATTCAACCAACGCGAGGGCGACCTTTCCCCCAGCTATATCTATGGAAAAAAAGTTATTTTCGTCAGAGTACAAATCCTGGTGGACAACAGTGCATGAAAGTTTTCTTGAAGATCATTTAGCATCTTTGGTGACTTTTGTTGGGCCAATCAATGATTCACCTTTAGTGATCACTCCTCAAGAGCATAACAAGAAGGAAAAAACTTCCTAATTTAAAATCCAAAGTGGTTGCACCATGAGACGTCAAGTCACCTCCATATAAAGAAGTTCAAAAAAGGAAGGGACCTTCTCTGTTCACCAAGTCCATGAGGGTTCCTTTCCATTAGGCACCGTTGTCCCCATCTCCAACAAATGCCCATATTAAAAATAAGACTGATAGTAGTCATGGTGATCAAAACTTCAACCGGGTGAAGCCATATTCAAACAAACAAGGAGACACTAATTTGGGTGTAGTCGAGATTACTGACAGTATTGGCAGTGCTTCTAGGACTTTGACGGTCATTAAAGAGGTAACGCTTGAAACTTTCATAATGTCTTATAATATACAAGTAACTTCACTAATCGTCTATCTTTTTTTTTTCTATGCAGCCAAACGATGATCATGTTTTGATAACATCACACTAAAGCAAGCCACATGGTAGTAATGAATCTGTGGCGGATCCGGACTCGAGGAAATCGCTTCCAATATCAAAGTCAGACCTAGATGCGACTTCCATTCCTGATCTTGGAGCAAAATCGGGGCTTAATTTTCACCAACAATTAGCACCAACAATTTTTATCTTTGACGGAAGAAAGGTTGTCTGACTCTTCGCAAGAATTTTATCTTGAATGTCTGGGCTAAAATTCATGCCAAACTCCCCGAACTTACTGCAGACAATGCTTCTTCTCTTCAATTTGAGATCCAAGTGATTCTCGAGGAGATGGATGGAAATAGTGTGGATATTTCCCTCTAAGAGACCTATTGACGTCTTTCTTTAAGCTTGCCACGTTGTTGTCGACGTTGAAAAATTAGAGCCATTTTTAAAAGCCAAGGAACATCTTGATCTTGTCTTGACTGAAAAAGGGGAGAAGGCCGAGGAATTGTCTGTCACCAGTCAATCTCTCAAAGAGGCCAGGGAAAAGGTGAAATAATTAAGAGCTCTCCGAGATGCTGCCAAGAAAGAGGTTGAAGAGATTGAATATAGAGTCTTATCTGCTAAAGAGGAGTATCGTAGATGCTCTGATGTTTCCTTGGTGATTGCTGAGGAGTTGGCCGATGTGGAGACAAAGAAACAACACTTAGAGGCCACCCTTAAAGACTTGGTCAATTACAAGTTGTGTTTAGATTATTAGCCTATATAGAGTATTCTATTTGCCTTTTTTTTTTCTTTTTTTTTTTTTGCATTTGGTTAATTAGCAACTATTCTTGGAAATTAAAACTCCATTTTCTTGACTTTATATTGCGCATTTTTATTGATGTTCTCCTTTTTTCCTTGCAACTCAATATCAATATTTGCTTGCTTAACATGATGTATTGACATCCACAATATAGAACTTGGATTTCTTTAACATTTCTATCATTCATGCCTCGAATTTCTCTGTATTTGAATATACGTCCTCCTTTTTCTTTGAAGATAATGTTATTCATCACCTTTGTAAATTTGCAGTAGGAAGTATATATCTCAATTTGAGAACGCCAAAAATATGAGTCATTTGATTTCGTAGAAACTAAACTTTAAAATCTAATACATATTTGATATCAACAACCAAGCACCTTTATAATATTCCCAAACAATATTTTGAAACCAACTTTATATTGCACCATGCTGTCAATTTCAGATTTGCGTAGTCTTACCAAAAGAATCATATCTTGGTGTAGAAACGTCAAAATTATGAACCATTTGATTTCTTGAAAACTAAACTTCAACATCTAGAACATATCCAAAATCCTCGATCAAACAACTTCAGAATCGTCCCAGATAATATTTTTGAAATCAACTTTATATTGCACCACGCTGTCAATTTCGGATTTGTGCAGTCTCACCAAATAAATTATATCTTAGTGTAGAAATATCGAAATTATGAACCGTTTGATTTTTTTGGAAATCAAACTTCAAAATATAAACCATATACAAAATACAAAATTTAATACACTAAGGATAATTTTCAATAATATTTCAAAATCAACGTAAAATTATGACACGCTGACAATTTCAGATTTGTGTGACTTCACCAAAACTTTTGTATCTTGATATGGAAGCCTCGAGATCGGAAGAAGTTTTACTTGTATCAATCGAAATTCAAGAGCTCTATTCTCACAAATATATTGGGTTCAAGCCTCACTGAATTTGAAATATTGTGCCAAACAATCTTTCTTCTTATACTTGTGTTTCCCTTTGACGCCTATCTTCTCTTCCCTCTTTTTTTAGGTTAGAGGGCAGACTTGGAGACCAAACAAACTTTAAGGTTTGGCGAACCTAAAGACATAGAGAATCCCTGGACTTCAATGTAAATACTTGGCATCTTCCTAAAATCGTCCCATTGAGGATACCAATTTACCATGGAGGGTTTCCCCCTTTAAATCAAATGAGATCCAAAGTTCAACAAGAGGATGGCATTTCAGCTTGATTTTACATTCCTTCATACTTCACTCGGACAATAATTGGGGCAATATGTATCTTTTGAACTTATGCGACAGAACTTAGAATGCAACTCTAAGCTTCCTACGTACCTCGGTGAAGAGGATCAAGTCATACTGTAGTTCAGAATGGGTGAGTTTTCTATTTATTATTATTATTATTATGTCCTAACTTTTGCCTAGGCTGCCTATTTCGAGGTCTTTCAACCTAGCGGAATTAAATTTTCTTTTATGTCCTAACTTTTACCTAGGTCACCTCTTTCGAGGTTTTCAACCTAACGGTCTCTTTTTTTTTCTTTTTTGGTGAGCCGTACACAATTTAGACTCATGCGGGCTAGGAGTGTAAGAGCATGAAGTTTAGGTCATGTTTCAAGGAGCGTTACGACTTGCATTGACTCTTCAGTTTCATCTTCGGAAGAATACTTGCTCACATTCTCAACATCGTCTGTTTCTATTTCAACAAGAGGCTCAAAGCTAGGAAGCCTTTGATCTCCACTTGTAGCCATACTCAATTTCATACCATGTGCATGAGTTGCTAGTTCTTCAAATGTTTTGGGATTTATGCCTTGTAAGATATAGCGCAGACTCCAACGCATGCCTTGAATGCACATTTCGATGCCAGAAGTTTTGCTAAGGCGATCTTTGCAGTTGAGTCTTAAGCTCCTCCAACGGTTGATGAAGTTAATAACTAGCTCATCCTTTCGTTGATGAGCGTTTGTAAGTTCGATTATGCTTATGGTGCGTCTTGTGCTATAGAAACGATTGAGAAATTCCTGCTCTAACTGCTCTTAACTATTGATGGATCCAGATTCGAGGTTTGTGTACCAACCGAATGCATTATCTTTGAGAGATCGAACAAACTGTTTGACAAGATAATCACCGTACGTTCCAACATTATTTCAAGTTTCAACAAAGTGCGCTATATGTTGTTTCAGATTTCCTTTGCCATCGAATTGTTGTAACTTAGGAGGTTGATAACATGCATGCATCTTCAAGTTATCAATTTTTTGCGTATACGGCTTTGCGTATATGAGAAATAATTTGGACGACGACTCAGGCTTATCTTTGATAGCCTCCATGATGAAGTCCTTCAGTTTCTCAATGGGAATTAGACCTTCAGCGGAGACTTGGATCTCCTTGGTTGTCGTTGCTTGCTTTTCATCGGAGTCCCATTTCTCTTGTAACCTTTGAAGATTTAAAGGTATTTGTATAAATTCTCCTTCTACAATGCTATCCAACTTATTTGTTAACTTGAAAAGCTTAGTATCTTGATCTTGCACGCGCTTTGACAAGCCTTCAACTGTTTTCGTCGAATTTGCGAGTTGTTCTTCTACGGTAGAAACTTCAATAATCATTGCTTGCATGATGTCTGTCGAGGATGACGGAGAGTAGCATGGATTGTCACATATATTGTTCCTTGATTGGCTCACGTTAAACGATGTAAGTGGGAAAGATTCATCACTTGAAGTATCACTGTCTTCCTTCACAGCAGAATTCTTGGATCCGGAGAGGTCAAGAAGAGCAAGAGTTTTCTTAATCTTTTCAGCAACATCGTGTCCTCCTTCTGGTGCATTTGTGGAAGATCTTGCTCCTTTTGAGGATGAAAATTTGAAAATATGGGTTGATGTGGATGACACCTGGGGTGCTTGTTGTCCTAACGAGCTTGCTTTGCTCCTCGTAACTGGTCCAATGCTTCCAAAGGTAACATCAAGGATGCTTTTAACATCATCGAACCTGGAATTAGCAGCCTTGGTGGAAGTTGATGTAGAGTTGATTTTCTTTGAAGCCATCTTGGACTTTGGTAATTGAAAAGTTGAGATTGTCCCACCGGGCGTGCCAGATTTGTTTACAATAAATTTTTTGACATACTTAAAATAAATTGCAATCACAAAAGAGTAAAGCGATTTTATTGATAAACATTGTGGTTTACAACTCTGTTAATCCCTTGATTCTTCCTCCGAATTGTTCTCCGTGATTCGAGGGTTGGATTAGCGTATCCACGAACGTTGGATAATACAAACCTCTCTCGATTATTTGATATCCATGAAAGTCGATCATTATATGGATATTTTTCTTGAAGTATTTGATTATCAAGAAGAAAATCTATTGATAGCGACATTATTTTATGCCTTGATCTCTTTGTAAATATTCCGAGAATTTATTGGATTTTGAGACGTCTCTTCAAGGGGATACACAATATGTATCCTTTTATATAGGTGTGCGTTAGGGTTTAGGGTAGAGTAACCTCCAAGAGACACTGATACACTCCTAGAATTTCAAGAGTCTTGTAGTATCTTGAATTTAGGATTTAGCTTGATCCGCAAAAAATTTGATGTCTTCACTTTATCTATATCTTATATTATATTACATAATTTAAAAAGTAAAACAATCCCTTAATTGACAAAGATTTAAAAAAATCTAAATAGATATAGGTATAAAAATTGTGATTGAAAGTATACTCTTATACGTAGATCTTAAAGATAGTAATTTTTATTTTTAAAACATCGTTCTATTTTCATTCCACTTTTTTGGGACAAAGTAATTTTTTCATCTCTCTTTAGAAATCTTAGTATGTAGCTTGGTTGATGTATGGTATAACGAATGTTAACACAAAATCACGCATAAAGTGAGTTTAATCTTAAATATATGATGTTTGATTGGCGATATCAAATTAGATTATCCGAGAGTGAGATTGATTTATTTAATAATTTCTTATAAAATAAAAATTAATTATAATATGGTAATTACTTCATTATTAATTATCATATAGCCCTCTCTCTACATTAAAATTCTGCCTAATTAGTATGTGAACGAAACCAACCCAAATACAAAGTTTCAAACACTAGGGACCTAAATTTGACTATTCACCATAAGAGTACATTACAGTACAGTATTGTCCCTTGTCGGAATTCTCATCGGAGATGACGACAGTTGCACCCGCACCCACTTGCGCCGGGCCCAAGCTGGAAGCACTATCACACATAGACATCAGCAAACTTTCCCAATCCGAGCTCCACGCACTTTCCCTCTGCTCTGACTCAGCTTACGACCTCCGGCGAACGAACGATGTCGTTATTCCTCAGCTCGATCGTTCCCTCTTCAATGAATCCGCCGGAAGTCGCCGTCAAACCTACTCCCGTCTCCGCCACCAGCACCACCGTTCTCGCGTGCCTGGTCTTCACCCTTCCACTTCTAAACCCAAACCTCCTTCTTCTTCCGACCCTGAAAATCACGCAATTATGCATTTCCTTAAATTCTTCATTCACAATCCTAATTCTCACTCTCCACCACCACCTCCGCCACCACCTCTTCCTCCTCCGCTAACACAGCCAGCTATTTCTGGGGTTCAAGAAAAAACCCTACTTTTAATGAATGATCGTGAGAAAAATAGGAAGAGAGGACGTAAACCTAAGGATAAAATGAAATTGAAAGAGAATGATGTTGGGGTAGAAGTGGAAATTATGAATAAAAATGGTGAGGTGGTGGATTTAAAAAAATTGGAGAATAATGGGGATGAATTGTACAGTGGAGAATTGGATAAAAGAACTGTTGGATTACAGAGTGAAGAAGAGTTACTTGGGTTTGTAAGGGATTTGGAGGGGGAGTGGTGTAGCAGAAGGAAGAGGAGGAAATATGTTGATGCTAGTGGATTTGGCGATACATTGCCTGTTGGTTGGAAGCTCTTGTTAGCTCTACGAAGACGCGATGGTCGCGTCTGGGTTTATTGCCGTAGATATGTCAGGTTTTATGTTTTTTCATTCCTTACTTTTGCTTGTTGATTACATGTTCATTTAGTTATTTTTTTTGCATCCGTGTTATGTGGCACGTTGTTGCCTACTTCGAAATTGCAAGTCACTATTCTGTTGTATGTTCATTAAACAGAATCATGATCTATGTAGAGTTTGTGTTGCAAAATCATTTCATGTGTTTGTTGAAGCATCATGAAATTGCATGCTTTGTTCTGAAAAATTGTTAGCTCGTTGATGAGTTTGTGCGTACTTTATATTTGCTTCCGGAAACTGTATCCACTGATCCAATTGATGCTACTGGGATGGGATGACTCCCACGAGGTTTTCCCTCAAGAACCAGGTATCATAGCTCATGGATTCCGAATTCTAAGCACATTGCAGCCTACATGTAAGAATGGTTGGAGAAATCCATTTTTTTTTTTTTGAATTTCTAGGGTTGGTGAAGTGGGTAAAATGAGTCTGTTGTATCTTGGGGATCATCATTGTCAAGTTAGTGGATGCAANTTTAGCATAATTACTTAGATCTAGATAATCAGTCAATTGCGCAAGGAACTCATTTTAGCTGATAAATGGAAATCTAGTTTTAACTTGAAAGCTCGAATCGACCTTGAATAAGCTCCTGTGCAGCTTGGTGCAAATAAATGAACCTTTGTCCCCCAGAATTCCTTCTCCAGAATTATGAAGAATGAATTATAGGCAAAACTTATCAGCTACCTTAGTCTTGGATTCCTTTTGCTTTCTTTGGGTAAGTGTCTTGGATTCCTTCGCTGAGGTTACTCCTTATGAATAGATCCAGTTGGAGTCGGGGTTATTAGCTCAGAGGATTAGGACGGGGGGCTGGAACCACTGCTCGTTATGCATATTCGAATTTACTAATTTGTTAAATGACTTAACAGCACCTTTTATTCATGACGATAATTCACTTGAGAGGGTGTGCTTGTTCGATTTGAAACAGTGTTATGTCCTAAATTTTAAGATATTTACTGCCTCTCTCTTGTTTTGTGTGCCAAGTCCAGTAATTTTTTCTTACTTGGCATTTTCTTTTCTAGCCCTACCGGTCAGCAATTTATATCATGCAAAGAGGCTTCATCATACTTGCGGTCCCATTTTTTGTCTGGTGAAGCAAACCAGCTTACTCAGCAGGCTGATGACACTGTCTCTAAAAGTGTAACTAACTTCCATAGTAATACCAGTTTGGTGTTGTCAACAGACATCCAAGAAAATCCACATTCTCTTCGAGAAGGTGATTTGGCGAAGCATGACATAGTTGCACATTCAGCTGTACCCAGTTCATCTACTCTAGACCTACATGGCAATGAAATTTCCTTGATGGAGATGGATAATCTCCCTGAGGTTAAAGTTCAAGACATTTTTGAATGCTATAAATGCAACTTGACATTTGAAGAAAAGAATGCATATTTGCAGCATCTGTTCTCATTTCACCAGCGGACTACAAGAAGGTATAGGGTTGGGCCATCTGTAGGTGATGGGGTCATAATTAGAGATGGAAAATATGAATGCCAGTTCTGCCATAAGGTATTTGAAGAAAGGCGTAGTTACAATGGTCATGTAGGAGTCCATGTGAGAAACAATGCAAGAGGTACTGTGGATGTATCTGCTGTTGTTGCAGCAGACAAGCGTGTTCAGTCTCCACATCAAGATGGGTTGCTTTTAGGGACATGTAAAATGGATGCTTTAATTGAAATTGCCCAAACTTCAGTTGCAGAAACTTCTACTGCTAGAGTTGCGACCAAGGTCAGCAGCATGCCATCTAGTACGACAATGAACTTCGATGGAAGTACGCCTACCAACACTGACCAAGTTGTGAGGCCAAGTGCTGATACTGGGGTGTCAGGTGCCAATGATTTTAAAGCTGAAACATGTCATGAACAAGGCAGAATTCAGCCTGATAAAACCTGCATGGAAGTAGATACAGATAAGAGTAGCGAGATTTTGGCCAACAACTTCAATCCGAGAGTGATCTCAACCAATGATTCTGAGCAGCCTGAGGGTGATGAAGCAAAGGAGGCTGGAAGCGACAAGCCAATGGTGGGCTTGGGAAACAAGCAGATGAAAGAAAATGATGATCATCAATCAGGGACCATGGAACTAACTTTTCAGGAAATTGCTAGTCAGAATGCGTTAACCAGCTCTTCAGTGTCTATGGTGCAGTCATTGCATAATGATTCGGAGCACTCTGATGGTGCAGGCATGAAGATGGATGGCACTGATAAGGTAGCAGCGGGTAATGGAAACAGCCTGACTAAAGCAAATGATGTTGAATCAGAAACTATGGAACTGACTTTTCAGGAAAATGCTACTCTGAATAGGTTAACAAGCTCCTCAGTGTCTATGGTGCAACTATTCTGTAGTGATTCTGAGCACCCTGAGAGTGATGACATAAGGAAGGATGGAAATGACAAGCTAACAGTTGGTCTTGGAAACCACCTGACTAAAGCAAATAATGATGTTGAATCCCAGACTATGGAATTCACTCTTCAGCAAAATGCTACTCAAGATGGGTTAGCTAGCTTTTCAGAGCCTATGGTGCAATCATTCCACAACTTTACTGGCATTCTTTCAGGATCAAGTAAGGTAAAGATGCATTTTCTGCATCTACACAGGTCATACATTTATCTCATAGATATTGAGGACACCTTGCCTTTGTCTTTGTCTTGTAAAAAATGTATCAAGCAACGCTCTACAAAATTTTCCTCCTTTTTCATGGTTTCTGACAAATGGTCAACTTTGTTGATTCTTGATGATTGTGGATTATTCAAAATTTAAATAGGTTTATCTTGCCTGGGAGTTTTTGTATAGGGCCTCTTTTGTTCATCTCCAACATAGGTGAGAACGAAGAAGGCTATGACTTGATTATGATGACTATTTCAGGTCAATTTGGACGAGGCTAACATTGTGCTTACTCCAATCTGTCTGGAAACTGAATATATAGACTTAAGATGAGAGTGCCCAAAATATGTATTTGCAGGAAGACAACTACATTCAGAAAAGATTTTTATGTTAAGAGACCCCTCTACTCTCAGGGTTTATCAAGGCTCTAAATACATCCCTGGTTTGATAAGCACTTCAATATGCCTACAATCCAGCATCAAGTGAACACCTGGGCATTTCTATGTTTATACTGATCAATGTAGGAGATTGTTTCTACAGTTTATCCATTGCCCAACCTACCTGATGCACCCAGGATGAATGTTTTTATCCTTCTGTTTATAATCATTAGGAATATTTAAGATGTTATATCTTTTTATCCCACTCATTGTAGCATCTACTAGAGTGGTGAACCTGTTTCTATCCTCTTTTTTCATTTACATTAATCTAACCTGTTTTATCTTAGCTCCATCTATCCTGACTTTTGGAAAGGCTTTAATTCTTTGAGAACTATCACCATTATTGGCAATTCCAAATGTGCAGATTGCTATGGTGTTGGATTTTATGCATTGAGGATTTGGAATATAGGTTATTTCACAATCATTCTGTTTGATAGATACTATCTCCTATAAACTCTTGTTCAAATAACTCCCTAATGTCACGGGTTCGTAATCTATTTACTACAACCTCTGTAGGACAATGGTGAATTTTCTGCTATTGGTCAGAATCTGGATAATGAAACGGGGTTTGAGGAGCTTAGGCTGGATGAGATAGAACACTTCAAATATAGCTTTGATGTTGGACAAGAATCTTCATCTTTACCCTCTGTTTCTATTGGGTTGGGTAATGATGCGAGGATGGAAGAGGTTTTTGCGTCAGTTGGATTTGATTCTGGAGGAATCATCTTAAACATGGAAGGACCAGATCAGCTTTCAACAGTATGTGTGTGGTGCAGAGCAGAGTTCCAGCTTGAAGCTTATGATACAGAAGCTCATTCTGATTCGATTGGATTTATGTGTCCAGACTGCAAGGCTAAAATATCCGGACATCTGGAGTGTGGTCTTTCCATGAGTCCTCACAATTTCTGATTTTCCACCCGGCTGTCTCGTGCTGTTGTTGCTCAATGTCCTGATACATGTGGTAATTCCTTGACTTGCTGAAGTTATAGCTGCTATAATGAGTAACAAATAAAATCTTTTTGCCACTTCTTTCCTTCATGTCTCAACTGTGAAAAATTGGCTAGTGATTCTTGCTAAAATACAACTCCATTATAGTTTATTCTTTGGGGAGCTTATCAGCATTTATCATCTCAAATTGCAGAAGATGCAGGTCTACTTTCCGCCTAAAGAGATGGTTGTTACAAAGCATGCATGTGCTCTTTTCTTGGAAAAGGAGTTTTCGCTGGCATCCTCGGTTTGCTGTAAATTCATCTATGGAATAGTGTAGTTTGTAATATTCCTCATTCTGGTATGTAAATTTCAGAAGACAGCAGATGTGTGTGTATGCGTGAAGTGAATAGTGTCTGTTCTGATTTATGTAGATGTATGCATGTATGTATCTGTTTACTGATTAGCTCTACGAGCCTGGTTAGAATCTAGTTGTATCTGAGAGGGTTATACCCCTTCGGCTTTCTACTTGTTTTCTCAGTCTGTTTACCTGTTAATCTTGTGTTATGAGCTTCTGCCAAGCTTCTAAAATTCATATTAATTTAGATTGTGGACAGGTTCAATAACAACGATGTATAGTGGATGCAAATTGCATATTTTCTCAAGGAAGCAAAAGATGTGACGGCCAAGGAAATTTGCCCCTTTCTCTGTTAATCATGTCTGAAGCACTATTCTCTGCCACATTGAGTTTGTAATACTGTCACTCCTACTAAAGCTCTACCATGCTTTCTGATGAAGTTTTCTTAGTAATGCCATTTAATATAGCCTATTATTGTGACCGATGGTTTAGATTCCTGATGAGCATCTTGTTCCTTATTCTTCATTTTTAAAGAAGGCAAGGAACATTAAAACGTGAAGGTGGCTATGGCATAAGTTGTTAGGAGGAGTCTAAAATACATATACATATAGTATACGTCCTAATTACCCTGTTTCCTTTACGGGAAAGAAGAACATTATTAAGGAACCCACTAATATTGGATATATTACAAATATTGTTAACCAACGAAAATAATTCGTAATAAAGAAACGATACACTTGGACCATAAAAACTTTTCCTTAAAATATTTTGAGTTTTGTGCACAGGTAAAGAAATTAAGTGGATTAAAGTAGAGTATACACTTGCATTTGACAAATTAATCTCACTGATCACAAAGAGCAGGAACTTTATGGGAAATGCTTTGTGTTTTCCTTAGGGATTAAGTTATTAACAGCACGCTACACTTGTACTTTTTATATAAGCCAAGAATAAAGTCGCTTTTGTGGACCGCTTGTTCCACCCTTCATTTTACACGTTAAATTGCTAACCATTCCCTCCAATAACATCCCTTGGGTGGATTAGTTTTATTTATACATTACACATAGAGTTCCAAAAGAGAGCAAATTTGATATTTCATCTGTATATAAAGTGCAAAATGAAAATATAGAATGGAACTTATTCATTCGGAACGTCGAATGACAGTAACTAGTTGTACCAGCTTAGGGCGTAACTTGACATATCAATTCCTTTCTACTTCGATCCAATATTTTTGGAAAAATACCTTAATATTTTTGGATTCACTGATCAAGACAAGGTTCGGAATATGGTAATGTGCTCAGCCACTATATATAGGAATTTTCACTTTTCCAAAAAGAGCGATGGAAAAGGCAAAGCCAGTTTCATGTCCTGCTTCTGTAGCGGCATCTTCTTCTAAATCAGCACATTGCCAATTGAATATCAACGATATGGAAATGAAGGGACAATCTTAACTGTGAATCAACTAATTAAAAAACAATTAGAAATGCCTTGCTTTTGATGAAGTGGAACAGCTCATGTTCACATTTTGATAAAACACACATGAATATGTTCCAGCTTATTGTATATAATAGTAATAATTAGATGGATCAATTCACATTCTTTCAAGAACTAGTGACGCTTTGTCCTAGTGCTAATTCATAATATAATGTCTATGGCATGTCAAAAATGTCGATTGCCACTGACACTGCCACCGTATACTCAACTACTTCGTTGTGAGTGTAGCAATTTGATTCATCTAGGCAATAGTGATAGGTCCATGCAGGTCCAAGAGCGCGGTAGGATGAGTTCTAGAATGAGAAGATTTCGGGATAAATTTAGGAGAAATAGATCAAGAACAAAGAGTCTATCCCCTTCTCCTAGTGTTAATCCTCGTTCATCTCCTATTTTCACAAAGCCACCACCAAGTGGGAAGCGCGCATTCCTTTGTGGAGTGACTTACAAGAAGGAGAAGTTCAGGCTCAGAGGAACATTGCATGATGTAAACAGCATGAGGGATTTGTTGGTCCAAAAATTTAACTTTTCAGATGAATCCATTCTCATTCTAGCAGGTATTTTAGTCTCTCTATTGACTATGAATCTATATGTGATAAATGAGTAAAGAAACAGTTTTTTGTATCTTACTTTTGAATGCAGAAGAAGAGGGGTATAATCCTCCAACCAGGAGAAACATTTTAGACGCTTTCAACTGGCTGATGGCAGACCTTAAATCAGGTGACTCGTTGGTGTTCTACTTCTCAGGACATGGCTTACGACAACCTGATTTTAGCGACGATGAAACAGATGATTTTGATGAAACAATATGTCCTCTTGACTTTAGGACTAAAGGCATGATCATTGATAATGCCATCAATGATATTCTTGTTAAGCCACTAATTTCTGGTGTTACACTTCATGCTATCGTTGACTCTTGTCATAGTGGAACTGTTCTCGACTTACCTTGGGTCTACAAAGAGTATGTTCTTACCTTCCCAAAGTTAGCTTCTTTATTTCTCAACTAACTAAATCTATTTATTGTCTCTAGAGTAAAAATTCTTTTACACTATCGCTATATAAAAGTTAAAACTCATACATGTATTGCCTGAACCTCTAGCCCATAAGCCCATAACATAAGGCACCTTACAACAACAACAAAAAATGTAGTGTAATCTCATAAATGGGGTCTGGGGAAGGTAGTGTGTATACGCGGATGATAAGCATTGTCCATCAATTAGAAAGCTCAGAAGAACTAATATATCAGCACTATTCTGATAATCAGTAGCATGTTATTCAGAGGCACTGTCTATATCAGTTATTTGACTTTTAACAGGAACGGATGGGCTGATAACAGACCCCGATCAGGCGCTAATAAGAGCACGAGTGGTGGAAGGGCCATCAGTTTGAGTGCTTGCAAGGATAATCAACTAGCTGCAGATACCTCTGTAATATTTGTTTCCCTCCCTTTTAATTGGTTCTTTATATGATTGATCTATATACACTATCCTCAACTACCATAATATGAATATTATGGTCCCAGATGCTACAAATTATTGTCCTTAGACAGTCGATATATCCGTTCATGTATGCAGGCTTTCTCTGCTGAAAAAACTATGACTGGTGCCATGACTTGCACATTTATTAGAGCTCTCAGGGAAAATCCAGATATAACATACCAAGGGTTACTTGATTATATGCACAAGGCCATCGAAAAGGTCAACAATGCTAGATGTCCGCTGCTCAAGGTATTCCAACGCAAGATAGACCAGGTATCTCATCTCCTTGCCTGAGATGTTCCATCTAAAAATTATCCTGCATGCATTAATTAATTGTAAGATTTACAGAATATTTTGCTTCTATGTATTTTTCTGATGTGATATTATGTTGTCACATTTACACCTTGCAGGAACCAGTGTTATCATCTTCTGAAAAATTTTACACTAATACAAAGTTCAAGCTCTAATTCTGCAGCAGAAACATGAATGCTTTTTCCATGATTAAAGGAGGCTGCTGCTTGTTTCAATCTTCTCTCTTATGTTGCTTCCATTTTATTTGTTTACCCTTCCTATATTTTTTACAAAAGCCAATCCAACGACTTGTATCAAAATTCTCTTTGGCATTTTTCTGTGCTGACTCTATCCAAATATTATTTGTGACTCTATATCTCTGAGATAATAAATGTCAGTTTTCAAAAAAGAATCGTGTTTTGATGGCACCCTTTCCAATTTATATCATGAGCTTTTTTCTATCAGTATATCAAATTTCCTGTTTCTAAGCTTTTGCCTATCAATATATCTTGCGTTTATGCCGTCCGGGGAAGAATCGCATCCCAAGGGGTTTAATGTAGGAAGTCTATCCTACCGCAAGGGTTAGTGGCTGATTCCCGACTCGAACTCGTGACTTTTAAGTTACAAAGAAATAATTTAACCGTTGCTCCAAGGTTCCCTTCGTTGCCTATCAGTATATGTAATGGAAATCTACTTTAACCATATCTTTCCAAAAATACTGCACTTGATGCACGGTTCAAATACAAAGAGAACTTTTCTGATCAAAAGATTGTTCTAAACTTTTCATTTCTGCCTATCAAGGTCAATATGCCTGCCTATCAAAATAAGGGTATTTTAGTAATTCAATAAAACATAGCAATATGATTGGCTGGAAAAAAATCAACTATAGCTGCTACATAAAAATTTTAGTACTTTTTGACAAAACTACCCCTTACTTATCATCAATATCAACCAGTACCACATTCTTTCATGCTAATTGATGTCAGGATCCATGTAGCTTTTCACAGCGAAAGCCGAAAGGAGTACAACTGACACTAAAAACCTAGAGACTATTTGCCTACACCTTCCCATACTAATTATAGTTTCTTCTTTTTCTTCCTTCTAAAAGTTAAATATAGTTTAATATATTTGCAGTATAATTCATTTTGTTGTTTTGCCATATTACTACATTAATATTTTTATTTAATTTTGTGGCTATTTCTATATCAATTTTCATTTTTAATTTTAAATTACATAACATAAAAAAACATACTTTACTGTTGGCATTTGGATAAAATTTTATTAAAGTTGAAAATTAGATCAATTGAAGTTGAAGTTGAAGAAATATATATTTGAAAGTTAAAATTATGTTTGGATATGAATTGTACTTGTAAAGAAGAAGTTAAATAATTATAAGTGAAAATCTTTATCTTAGTAGTTCTATCTCGTCCATGGAGCTAAAATTGCTTGTTCAAACTTTATGTGATTCCCTAAGATATAAATGTTTACTATTTTCTGTAGAAAAAGTATTGATCAACAATTGCAATTTATTGTTGACATTTGGACAATATTTATATGACAATATTAAATAGATATAGAGTTTAAAATTTGATTAGTGTGTAATGTAAAGTAATTATACAATTTGACCTGATTCTTTGCGTATGAAAATACTTAGTTAATATAACATCAAGCGTTATTAAAATGAGGTCATACACCCCCATTTCTATGTATGCAACACTAAATAGAGAGATTGCATGTTATGATTTATTGTGAATTTCTTTTCTTTTTGAGTTTATCTGGCTAGATTGTGGCATACATGAAATTTTAGTTGAAAATTAAAGTCTTATCCGTCCAAAGTATTTTTTTTTTTGAAAAGTTATGTTAAATTTTATTTTTTATTTGCAAACATTTCAATTTTCAATAGTCAAAAATGATAACCAAGTCGTCCATAAGATTAAACAGGAAGACACATGCCATCACTTATATACACGTGTCAATTTTTTGTGTAAAATAAAAAAAAACAATAAAAATAACGCTGGAAAACTTAATAAAGCAGCTAAGTAAATCATATGTGGCAACCAACGAGAAAACAAAGCTAGAGCAGACGACCCCAAAGATAGTAAAACTATTAAATATTACACTATAGAATGACAATTACAATTTGATCAGTTCAAATATTAGTACTCTAATCTCATTTCTTCCACCTAAGTTGGAGATAAAGTTTTTACTATATTATGCAAAAATAATTGAAAAGTCTTAATTTATCACTCTTAACATAGTTATTTTTTGGTGATACTATTTATTAAAAAAAATGTAACCTAATGTCACAATGTCTCCGGTGTACTATTTCAATTGAAATAATAATTTCACTTGGAAACCCTTCAACTTTTATTGGTGAAACTAATGTACAAACCTAACTTCAGCTTTCAAATACTTTTTTCCAACTTTAATTTCATATATTCTTTCACAATTTCAACTAATTTTCGTCCAAATGCCTACTCAGATTACATAAAAGTCAAAGTGATAGAAGGAATCGTTAGAAAGTAAAGATTATTGAGATTATTTGATTATGATAAAGTCAAAGAAGTTTTCTCAATGAATTACCAAAAAGCTAAAGAAGTAAATTATAATTTATACTTGCTAAAATATTTATTGATGAAATTTAACAAAAAAGGAATGGTAACGTCGTAGAAATTTTAATTTTAAAATACACAAAAATAGAATAGAAAAGGTAATAAACTTTGTGTAACATAGCTAACTAATCTTACGTAGACAAAATGTAAAGTTGTTCTATTTGATGCTAGAGTAAACTTGTGAACTCCAATAATCTAAAGATTCTAAGTAAAATTAGAGAAAGTATAAATTATAAATAAGAATTCCCTCCTAATATCTCCTCTTTTTTTTTAACGTGCCAAATTGAGATTTAGGATGATCAAAACTTGAAAATAGAATTTGGGTAAAACAAAGGCTCTTTACTTCTATTCTCTAATATTTCATTTTGTTTAAAGATCTAGAATATAGTTAGTTGAGATTTAATATGATGAAAGCTTAAAAAGAAAAGAAAGAATTTTTATTTTCTAGAAAATGTCATTATTATCTAATATTTCATGAATTTGCTTGAAATTTAAAGACTTGAAAACTCAAGGAAAGAACATAAACTCCAAACAGGAGTCCATCTAATTTTTAATCACAAGAAGACACAAAAAGAAAAATTTGATGATCAAACGTTGAAAAAAAATAATTCTTAGCCAATATCTAAAGGACACAAAACAAAAAATGGTAAAATAAAGGGGACAATTTCGTAGTAATTCTTAAGTTGTCGCACCAAATCTAATTATTTTATTTATTTGAAATATGCATTTCGTTTTAAACATTTATATATTTTAGTTGGATTATTATATGAAAAATAAAGTTTGTTATGATGTTAAAAATATCTTCAGGATGTATAAGTTTGGCAGAAATTAGTCATGCTATTTAGCGCAACCTGAACATGAAACAAGTTCTGTTCAGAATTTACCTTTTAAGATAAAAATTTGGGATCAACAATAATATATATATATATATATATATATAATTTATATATATATACATACACTCTATTGTTTAGTGATATTATTGGGCCCGTGCGCAGCATTGGATATCCTTACCAGTAGTTTATAAAGGAATTTTTACATTCCTATGACATATAGGAAACTATATTACCCTCAATGCTTAAGGGTTGATATAATTACATTTAGTACACTTAATTTTCAATTATATACCATTAATGGTTTTTAAGGGTATTAATTACACTCCTAATCTAATGGTACCGTATATCCTTCTCATCCCTCTCCCCCATGTTTCTCTCTCCAATTCTCACACCTTCACCCACGTTTCCCTCCCACACCTACTATTTCTGTATCAAAATCCCATAATTTTTTCCGTAGCCAAGGCACTGTCGGCATCTCTGCAATCTTGTCCCAATGTTTTTGTGCCCGGGGAAGATGAGCACAAGCCTGGTCGATTTGATGGTTATGATTTCAGGTTCCTTCACATTAAGATTTATCTCCCAGAGTTTGATTCTCAATATGTTCTGAGCTCGAACAGATCTTTTTCAATTGTTGGCAAAAGTCAATTTTCTTGTAACAGTTCATAGGAGGATTTTGTTAGGAAGATCTATCCCTTCATCATGTTTTTTTGGATTCCATATTTAGCATAGCAGTTTCGTAAGGACTAACAAGAGCATATAGGAGAATCGCAGAATTGTAGCATAATTTGGATTTTTGACATAATTGTGTTTTTTGCAGAAGATTTGTAGAAGTTTTAGTCGTTTTTTATTTGTGAAAACAGAAAAAAAAAAGCATCTACAATCAGAATACAAATAATCTACAATTTATCTACAAAATATCTACAAACTAGGTACATATTTGGACTCGACATGCTTCCCCTGAAATGTATGTTTCACATTTTAGATACATATTTTTGTCCAAAACAGTACTAAATCATCCACCTTTTTCTTACTAACACGCATCTGCAATATTGTTACGTTAGACGTAAGTGTTGACAGCCTAGAACAGCTAATTAAATATACATTAGACGTATATTTTTAGTTCTTTCAGTTGAGTTCCAAAAAATTTAATATTTTAAAAAGATGAGATCAAATTCAACTAAACCAGACAATTAATTAAGGAATTCCCAATATTAGCGCGCCTAAATAAGGAAGCCTACAGCTACAATGATTCTTTATTTAATAAAATATCTGAAAGAATCTTTAATTCTCCAATATTAGCGCGCCTAAATAAAGAAGTCTACGGCTAATTGGATTGATTCCTCTTTACCCATTTGGCCACTTGTATGAGGTACCAGATAGTATAAAACTTTGGAGAGTAGTAAAGAAAATAATCCTATTAAAGTGTGTGTTGTTATTTGAGTGGCCCTGTGAAAAGGAGCGTATAAACCACGTTTGATCAAGTATTAGTCTCAATTGCATTAATTGAGAGTGAAGAGACCAATGTTGGGCAGCCTTTTAGACAGGATATCTCAATTCTGAAGCAAGCTTTTAAGAGAAAAGCAGATTTATTTGTTAGATAAATGAGAATATATACGTGTTAACGATAATAGGATATAAAAGAGCAGCAAGAGCATCTATTATAGAAGTCATTTTGAATGTCGAAAGTCTATATTCGCCGCCTGGCACTGGGGTCCTCCGTTGTTCGGTCTTTATGCCCTCTCCTTATACATGAGGGCGCAAGCTAGCTTAGCTTCTTCCTCTCTTAAAGTCAATAAAAACAGATTCTCCTGCACTTTTCCTCGTTTACGAATCTTTTATGCAATTCGCATTCCTCTTGCAGATGAGTCTCATCTACTTTGAAAATCAGATAGTTTGGAAAGCTCTAGCAGCATGTAAAAGCAGATTAACAGCACACAGACAATTAAAAGAACTACACGTTCACAAGGTTGATTTCTGACGAAAAGGGCTCTAAGCCTTCACGCAAGCAAGCACGAGAGAAGCGGAGCACGAAGCTACCGCTTCCCCGACCGAGGTCGCGACCAAGCTGGTTCTCAAGGATCAAATAGGTCATGGCTTGGTGAAACCAAGACTTTCGGTTTAGTATATATTAGAAACAATGCTTTGCTTGGTGTAGCACTATTTTTGTAGATTAGGCTTGGTAAGTGTAAGCTATAAGTAGGCTCGCGGCTTCGCTCAGCAGAAGAGCCTGACTTTTTATTATATTAGTGACACCCCTTCCTCGGAAAATTACACTGTTTAGCTCAGTACTTTTAAAAAAAAAAAATGTATATATAGTATATATAATGAAACCCCTTAGCTTCTGGTGAGTTTATTTCTTTATATTTTGATTCCCCTTAATAAAAATCATGGCTCCACCACTATTCATAAGACGAAATCCTAAGTTGATATCTCAAAGTTACATGATTGATGAACCAACCATACGTTGATGCAACTAGTATTCAAAAATATGTTATCACATTCTGCCATCCAATCTCTTTTGCTTGTAATCCATATATAATAATCTAGTGGAGGCCATTGGCGAAGAAGCACTTTGATAAGTTGATAAAATGCAGTTTTAAGTTCCAATAAATCCAACCTAAACCCCTCCAAGAAATCTATCAACAAACTTTTGTTCTGTATAAATTAAAGGGGAAAGTTTCAATTGGCTTGTATTTCACAAGATAACATAAATAGAGTACGATACATGTAGAAGGACTAGATGATGCTCAAACTAGTGCATATTGTTTATTTGGATATATAAGAGGGAGACCACAGATTCATTTTCTTAGTGCCTGCCAATATTAATTTTCTACAACCAAGGAAAGAAACAACATCATTAAACAAGAATTTTAATTAACAACTCCTCAGGCAACGTGATATGCATAAATTTTCGTGATACCACTAATTAAGATGATTCTTTGACTACAAAAGTAGTGAATTAATGCCCATCCCACGAAAAATTAGCATATATTCTATACTTTACATGCAACCAGCAAGTTGGGATTCTATACTCTTCCAATAACCTAAAACAAATGATACAACACGGCTCCATTTTAATTTGTTTGACTAATTTTCTATATGAATTGGGCCATAGATTTTTAAAATAAAATTTACATATCTAGAAATTACATAAAAAAATACTAAAACGTCAGAATAATTAACAATTTAAAAGACATAAAAACGTATGGTCAAAGAAAATTTATTTGACTTCCAAAATTTTAATAGGTTTATTGGGAGTATAAAATTCTGAAAAGCTGAACTTCCTCATACAATGCGAATGCATTCAGAAGGGCAAAGTACAGTGGGGAAAAGCAAATCTCAAGGTTCTGAAAGAATATAAAACTCAATCATGATAAAGGATCATACCTTTCAGAAAATAAAAGATAGTAGAATCTGTCATGCCGAAAGACGCAAAATAGATTGATTCTTGTTTCTCCATCACCACATCTGGAAGAGAATAGAAAGCTTTTTGATGATTTGACATACAAAGAATAATAAGGAGATTATTAAACTAAGCTACATACGTCTATTCATTCTCTTGGAACTGCTTAATTTCTCACTTTCATAGATACTTATATAGGTTTTTTCACGACTTTCGATTTATTGTATTAAAGCCATAAGCTAATTAATTTGTTAAACCAAAAAGTAACTCAATTGTGTCTATATACATAACAAAAACAATTATAAAACAAAAGCCAAAAATGCTAAATTCAATAAGGGAAACACAAGCAGGTTGCCCACTTTAGCAGCTTACCTTGCATAATATTCATATGACACCATTAAGAAAAATAAAAAGAATGGTATATTAGGCTGTGCTAGAAGGAAAAAGTTTCTTTTTCATTCTTTAAACAATATCACGTGAATATTACGTATGGTGAGTTGCTGAAATGTAAGTTGTGCGGACTCTTCAATTTTGGTGCTGCACTCGTCTCAATACGGTGCGGGAGCGGGATATGTCCCGAATTCGATCAACTAACTTCAGATACTTTGACGTGAGTCCATCAACAAATTTAAAGGAAAATTGAGATTTTAATTTCTCAAAATAAAAAATAAAACAGACTTAAAACATGATAGCATACCTTCAATATTGTAGTAATTTTGTCTCATATTTACTGCTTTGTGTTTCAGAAAAATCAAAAACTCAAGGGGTAGTGTTCTGAGCTCGTACTTCTGGTAGATAGTAGCAGCGATTTAGATGGAGGTTGGTGGAAGGCCTTGAATGCTTTCTTTTTCTCTTTATAGCTCTATTTTTTTATAGTTTTGAATTCTTTTAGGCGAATCCATTCGCCCGTATCCATACCTGGATCCACACCTCCGAATCTTAAATTTTAAATTTTGCCGAATCCGACACTCGGATCCGTGCCCGTATCGGATGCCCGCACCCGATTCCGAGCAACTTAGGCGGAAATAGCTATACTTGGCTGTTTTGTAGATACAGCAGCCTCAGCTGAAAGTTGGATGCCGTGAAACTACCCGATGTTTATATGCCTCCTATATATATCTTGATCAATCCACTCAATAGTATTCAAAAAACAAGGAACAAACGACTTTCATATCTCTTGACACCCTGTCTTTCATAATGGATAGCAGGAGATGCAAATGCAAATGTTGCGGCATGAAAATGGCAGCTCCTATTGGAGCACAAACCATTTCCTGCCCAAGGTGCCAATCTGTTACACAACTCCAACCTCCAAGAAAAAACAACGGCTTTGCCAATGGGGTTATTAACAATATTATGAGCGCAGTTAACACAGGCTTTCCAGCTTTTCCTGCAAGGCCAGGAAGGATGAATCCAACAAATACCAACAATTGTCAGCCTCAACCGTTCAACATGTCACCACAGATTAATATGCGACCTCCAGCGGTGCATGGACGAAAACGAGCAGTTCTCTGTGGAATTACCTACCGTGGCCATTCCAAGAGTCTGAAAGGAAGCATTAACGACGTTTTATCCATGAGATATCTTCTGGTTGAGAAGTTGGGTTTCCCCAATGCATCTGTACTTGTCCTTACAGGTATCTCCTACAGTTCAAAAGGGACAACCTGGTGCACAAAACATCCTCATTCACGCAAGGTTTGGGGAAGGGCTGCACCCAAAGGGGCGTGATGTAGACTACCTAACCTAATGCAAGAATTAGTAACTGCTCCCACGCTCGAATCCCTGACCTATAGTTCACGTCCTACAGTTCACGTCTAGAAAATAAATGCTTATGTTACTATTCAGTACTCCCACCGCTCCCAGTTATTATTTCCTATATTCTTCATTCTTTCTTTATCAGATTTCTAATATATAATACATAAAATGTTGCAGAGGATGAGAAAGATCCATACAAAATCCCAACCAAGGGCAATATCAGATCAGCCCTACGTTGGCTTGTTCATGGTTGTCAGCCAGGAGATTCACTAGTGTTCCATTACTCTGGCCATGGCACACGAGTAAGAGACCGCGACGGTGATGAGGTTGATGGGCATGATGAATCATTATGCCCTGTTGATTTTGAGACTGAAGGAAGAATACTGGATGACGAGATCAATAATACCATTGTTAGGCCTTTACCTCGGGGAGCCACACTTCATGGCATAATTGATACTTGCTTCAGTGGAACTTTCCTAGATTTGCCATTTATGTGCAGAATAAACAGGTTATTGAATTGCCCTTTTGATGCTTTATGCAATGTAACTTTAAATTAATCAACATGTTTTCAAGCAGGGCGGGACACTTTATGTGGGAAGACCATCGAATCAGCACATACAAAGGTACCAGAGGAGGAACAGCAATCTCTATCAGTGCCTGTGATGATCATCAAAATTCTGGAGATACAACGGTTAGTATCCGTATATACACATTGCAGCCACTCTTATATTGACACTAAAATCTCTAAACAAATTAAAAAGACTACTGGTAAACACCAAACTGACTAACACGATTAAGCCGTTATCATAACTATTTTGTGTTGCCTGTGTAAGTCTTTTATTTCTAATGTGTTCTGCTATATACTAAGCCACAGATTTCGAGAGGTTATAGCTACGTTCAATTTTAACACCTTCAATCATCAAATTGTCGACACCTTGGATTTCTGCAGGCTTTCACAGGCTTTCCTACGGGTGCCCTGACATATAGTTTCATCAAAACATTGGAGCAAGAGACTAAATTGACTTATGGACGCTTACTTATGAGTATGCACCATAAGATTCATGAAGCACAGAAAGGAGTAGGCATGAATGGTGCAAATGAAACTCAGGTACGCTTTTATGAGATTGTCAACAAAAAGATTCAGTGCAGCATTAGAATCATCATCGTCTAATGCATTTTATTGGTCTCGCCCAGGAGCCTCAACTATCCGCGTCTGAGCAGTTTGATATTCACTCGAAGATGGTGGCTTTATAGGAACATAAAGTATCCAACTCCAGCCCGAGTACAACTTCCCTGGAATAATCTTGTTATAATAAATCTCAGAACTTCTTTTAACTATATTTGGTTTAAGTAATGTGTGACTAAGCTTCAGTTGCGTGTAGATTCTCTCTTATAATGATGTTTTGAGGTGAATCATTGTCATATATTTTCCTGTAAACATTAATAACACTGACTAAACTTCCAGATGGAGATTTGCTCAGAATAGATCAGTCTATTGCTCCATGTTGTCACATTCTTCATACTTCATATATCGATTTGTTTTCTAATTCCATGTATATCAATACTACAACCATATTACAAGATTCTGTCAAAAGCGTGAACAACTAATTTTTGACCACACTCAAATGTTATACTATTTTAGTAGAAATATTCCTTTTAGGCCTAATATTGATGTTTTAAGCTTTTATCTTACACTTAGTAGATTTTATTTAATTAAAGTTAAATAAATAAATAATAATAATACTCACATTCTTAAAGTGTATATATATGGAGTATCTTTTAATTAGAATTTAATAAGTAAACTATTATATTTTCTTTGAATGATTTAAATTATACTGTAAATATTGAGTTTTCTTATTTTTATAGTTTACTTTAAGTCTAAAAGCAGGATGGTGTGTGTGTGTGTATATATATATATACATATGTATATATATACGTTACAATCTTTTATGTAAGATTTAGAAACTTAAAACAAAAAAAAAAAGTTTAAAAAAAATAAAGAAAAGAAAAAACGAATTTTTTTATTAAAAATAAAGCTTTGAAGCTAAAGTTAAGATAAAGTTGATAACAAACTTTATCTAAAAAAATTGGATTTTTTAAAATTAGCTAACTAACAATTTTTAGCCTAAAAATCCCATACTTCTACTCCCATACAATATCACATTTGACCAACCACTTCATCCACCTTATTCTATAAATAGACAAAACAAAAAGAAAAAAAGGAGAGGACAAAAAAAAGAAAAACGAAAGTCAGAAAAGAAAGAGGAAAAGAAGAGAAACAGTGGAAAAAGAGAAAAGAAAAAGAAAAGAACGAAAGGAGGGAGGGAGAAGAAAAAAAAAGATGAAGAAAAAAAAACAGAAGTGTAACAAGAAAAAATAAAAGAAGAGGAAATAAAAAAAAAAAAAGAACGAAAAAGAAGGAAAGGTCAGATGAATGAAAGATTACATTCTAGAAAGAATTAAGTAAGAAGGATCGAGAGAATTTTTTTTAAAGAGACGAAGGTTCAGTTTCGAGGTTCTGGTTCGGGTTTGGATTACGTTAGTTATCTTCATCCGTTTTCTTGCAATTGTTGGTCTTCGTTTATATTATTGAAAGCTTCTGCAAAGGTTCATATTCTCTATCTTTGTTATTTTTCAATCTTTTAATTTGTATGTATTTTGTGTGTTTAGTAATGTTTAATGTGATGTTTATCTTATTCAGTACTGTTTCTATTGTTTAATTCTATCCTTGTTCCTTTTTAATCGTGATTCTGACATTATAGTTAGTTGAATACTTTTTTGTTGCTAAAGTTAAAATTTATATATTAAGTATTTTATTATACAACCCTAAGTGTTGATTATTTTATTTTTTGTCAATATATAATGATTTTCACTAATTTTTTTTAGAGATTGTTAAGTAAAAAATGAAAGTAACCTTTTGTTCTCTCATTATATTTATTATAGATTTTATTAGTAAAATATTTAGTTAGAACTTTTATTGTGGGATCTTTAGCAGTCTGCTTTATTATGGGTTTTGAAATAATCTTATTAATATAAAAGTTTTGAAATATTAACTTAGTTTTCTTTTTGGCTTTTTCTACCTTTTTCCTTTCTGAGCATGTGTCTTTGAGTTATGGTTACTATCTTTGAATTTATTAAGTGAAAGATTTCTAAAAAATAATAATAATAATAATAAATAATAAGTCATATGGCATTAAGGTTAAAAATGGTGATGAATATATATATGAAAGTGTTGGGTCTAGTTTCCTTAGCCAGTTAAGCTTGGACAAAATACTGCTATAGTATTCCTAAGTCATAAATTATCTTTCTAATCATTCTTGTGAATAGGCCATGAATTATAATAAATTTTTCTTTATAAGATTATAGTAAATTTCTTTTACATAAAGAAAAGTTTTTTTTTCCTCTCTGAGTATACGTTTACAGTTTTTAACTACTTACTCATGAAAGTTGAAAACTTTCAAGTGTTTCATTTGGTAGGAATATTTTTTTTAAAGGAAAATAAAGATTATGTGCTTAAGATATATAATTCATAAAGTGTGTCTATTTTTCATGTCAGGTAGTTTGTTTGAAGTTTTTGTTTTTATATCGAAAATTTTGAAGTTTCATTCTTTTTCTTTCTTTGATGTTTCGTTCGGTTTTCTATGTTAGCAAATTGTGTTGCTTTGTATGGTAATATTTAGCTTTTCTGTTAATTTAGTTATTAAGAATTCAAGTGCTTAATTTTGAATTTTAATCCTAAATGCAAGAATGATGAATGCTCACTATGCTTCCATGAAAATCCTCTTGGTTTGGTTTATATCGTGTTTATTTATGTCGTTAAAAATAGGATTTTACATCTGATCTTCTAAGCAACAAGTCATGAATTCTTAATGAGTCTTAGACTGAAATCTTTTGGGAGATAAACATTAAATTAATGAATTTGTAGTACTACTTATTTACAATTAATAGACTTTGGCATATATGGACCATGAACGGGCATACCTTCTGTTTAGGTTTAATAACACAAGAAATGAATTAATTCCCCAGGTAATTTGATTCTTTAAGGATAACTATGTTAGCCCGCTCACCCCACAATTAAGAACTACCTATAAATATTTTCAAAAATATTGGTAAAATTAGCCTCCTCAAAAATATTGTATTCATCAAATAATTCTATATCCATAAATCATGACCTCCCCACAACCTCAAATTACTTTAGAAAAAGAACTCTAAATACACTAGAAAAACTTTAGATGTACTTTAAATATTAGCCCGTGTATTCATACCCGAACCTTGGATTGATATGATTAAATAATAAAAGGATCATGTGCGCATTCCGCGTCTCGATGCCTTTAGATATAAAATAATTATGTCATAACCATGTGTACATTCCGTATCTTGGTTTAGCATTTAATTTCAAAAAAATAAATAAATAAATTACCTTGTGTGCGTTCTGCATCTTGGTGAACGCGATTAATAAAAATATAATAATTAATTGCGGTAATAAATAAGCCATAATCAATAAAATATAAGAATAGTTAAAAATTGATTTAAGCCTTATATGAGTCAATAAAGCGACCGTGCTAGAACCACGGGATTCGAGGGGTGCCTTACACCTTCCCCTCGGTCAACAGAATTCCTTACTCAGTCTTCTGTTTTCGTAGACCATGAATTAGGAGTCAAACTTTTCCTTTTGATAAGGGATTCAATAAAAGGTGACTTGGAACACCAAAACTCAATTCCAAGTGGCGACTCTACATAATAAATAATCCCTTTTCGAAACGTCACTTTAATTGGAAAAACTCTTCTAACTCAACCTCCTAATAGGGTTGTGGTGAAAAACGAGGTGTGACAGCTCTGACGACTCCGCTGGGGACAATTAATAAGAATTCGAGCTTTGTGCATTGATTCTTGTTTGGCTTTT
>ML367551.1:0-11919 GCA_005239505.1 Nicotiana paniculata
TTAGACTTTGAGGGTCTTATTAAGACCCTTTTGTTGTAAGGAATCAATTTCCTTTTTGCATAATTCCAAATAATTAGAGTTTATCTGACAAGGTCGAACCTTGGTATTATTCTCAGAAAAGTCTTCTTCATAAGGAAGTCTTATGATGTGGTTTTTCCTGTTCCAAAATTGATTCGGATAGTCACCACAAATAGAAGCGTAAAATTGGTTTTTGAGAAAATTTATTTTTTCTACCAACTTAGGATTTTTTAAATCCTGGTCTACAATAATAGAACTAATTTCATTTTTCAAAAAAGTAATTTGGTTGACTTTTGAGGTAATTTTATTAGAAATAATTTCATTCAAAAAATTTTGAACCAGTAAAACTTTTTGTGTCCCATTACAGAAAAGACATTAATTTAATAAAAAATGGGACCCCAAGTATTACATCCCTATCAATATCTTTTACCAAAACAAAACTTTCAGGAATACATATATCCTGTTGGCAAATATAAGCCTTGGGTAATTTATATGAAATACCCATTGGACTACCACTAGCATTTTTCAAACGATGAATGGTTTTATGAAAATATCTGGAAGGTATTATTCCTTCTTTTACACAATTTAAATCTGCTCCACTATCAAATAAAGCAATAAACTCTTTTTTGAAATTGTAATTAGTTCTATTACTGTAGACCAGGATTTAAAAAATCCTAAGTTGGTAGAAAAAATAAATTTTCTCAAAAACCAATTTTACGCTTCTATTTGTGGTGACTATCCGAATCAATTTTGGAACAGGAAAAACCACATCATAAGACTTCCTTATGAAGAAGACTTTTCTGAGAATAATATCTCTACCAAGGTTCGACCTTGTCAGATGAACTCTAATTATTTGGAGTTATGCAAAAAGGAAATTGATTCCTTACAACAAAAGGGTCTTAATAAGACCCTCAAAGTCTAAATGGTCTTGCACTGCTTTTTATGTCAATAAGCATGTTGAACAGGAGCGGGGAGTTCCCAAACTAGTTATCAACTACAAACCCCTTAATAAGGTGTTGAAATGGATCAGGTATCCAGGTATCCAATCCCTAATAAGAAGGATTTATTAGACAGATTACATGATGCCATTATAATACCTGTTTTCAGAAAATTAACAGTTGTACAATTTTAGCGTAATTATACTCATGGCCTCACTTTTACTCTGCGTGAACCAATTTTTCCCTTTTCTGATACGTAAAAACCAGAGTGTTTTTGCCCTCCTATAGACGCCTTTTTAACACTTGAAACATATTTATGAACAGTTCTCTTATTAATTACATAAAATGGGTCAGAGGAGTACTAATTTAGGATAGAAACCCCGAGCCGCGAAGAATCTGATGAAGGAAAATTTTGCTAGAAATATGCTCATTTCAAGGGCAGAAAATGAGGTGGATAAATATTTGGCGATTAAGTTAGTTTCAGGAAAGTTAAGCACCTGGAATAAGTGAAACGGGTCTGGGTAAACAGATTAATCATTTCCATGGCTGCCTATAGTGGTAGTGCTGCATCGATATCTGATTGCTGATGAGCTAGTGATTGCAAGATGCTCTTGGTTGTAGCATTGATATTGGTAGTGATTAGCTCTGTACTAATTCGTAAACTTGTAATTTGTCTTGCTGTCGCATAGTTTTTTTTGTTTGAATTCTTTGTTGCTCACTGAAGTTTGATGATCTACTCAATGAATGAAGTTGAGTTTACAGTTGATTATGCTGTTATTTCTCTGCCAGATTGCTGAAATCAACCGGATTTTGCGTAGTGGGGGTGTGTTTGTTGGTACTACATTTCTTCGAGTTAATCCTTCAGCTCCTACGATATTCAGGGCTTTGGAGCAGGTGAATTTCGTTTTCCATCTTGTGATTATACAACTTATTCTCTTTAGTTTTCTACCTTTTATATTTCGCATGATAGTAATTGGTTATCAGCTTACAATGGCTTACACCATGCAAAAAGTAAAACTAAAAAATCTGAAGTTTGAACCCTAGTAATTTACGCTTTTTTCCCAAGTAAATATCCCAAGTAAAGCCAACTCAAAAATGAACAGCCTGACCTCTTTGTTTAAATTTGATTTGGGAGGGTATAGTTGGGCTTAACCTGCAAACAGAATATTCAAGATTTGGTAGTTGGCCTCATTTTGCTGCTCTAATTTATACTATCTCACTTTATATTGGTTAAAGAGTACAAATTAGTTACCAACACATAAAGACAACACAAAATTGTTCGGCTTTCTTCCCACTAGAATACTTGCCTATATTAGAAGTTGGTCGAAACTAACCAAAAAAGGCCAATGCGATCATCAAGCCTAGAGGCGGACCTATGGGTTGAGTGTCATTGGACCTCGTTAACCTCGGCAAATATATATATGTGTGTGTTGAAAACAATTATATATTTTGCATGCAACCCTTAAGATCAGAAGTCCGATGGGCGCACTGGTTGAGCAATCGGCTCATGTGCCCTCGTTACCTTCAAATCCTGGGTTCGGGTCGACTTCATGCTTTACATTGCTTTGTCAGAGCTGGTTCTACGTGATTATAAAAGTGAGAACTATATGCATGATATGAACATAATTGACTGCAGAGTGGTGGAGGAACCTATAGCTTTTATACTCGAGAGGAGATTGAGGACTTGGTGACAACCTGTGGTCTCATCAACTATACCAGTAAAGTTGAGAATTCTTTCATCATGTTTTCTGCACAAAAACCCTAATCTTTGGCCCCTTAAATCTCGTTTTTCGTATATTCTTGATGTGCTATATATCTCAGTTGTGTATATAATAGTAAATAGTTAAAGTTGATTCAGGCAGTTAAAAACACATTATTTACTGCGAATACCATTGGTGGTAAAAACAATGTTACTAGACATTAAAATAGCATATCAGCACATGTAATATATATCTAGTACTTTCCCTTTAACTGGTTTATTAATTCTGAATTCAGCTTCGTAACTCGACAGTATCTATACATTGACGCGAAATCATTTTCCTTCAACAATAACCACAAAAAATATCTTTGATTAGTATATTATGATTGGATGCTGAAAAAACTGTTTTGTCATTTCATTCTTTCATATATTAGACTTGAAAAAGAAAATGTTTCATACTAACGGATTCAGGCCATGGGTTGAGATCTTGTTGCAATACATTAGAATCTTGAAGCACCACCACGAACGCTATGTTGTGCCACCAAGCTACTCCATTGTGTCAAGCTCAGACCACTTACTTGATGTCTAATTTTCATTTAGCTTTCTTACTCTCTATATATAGAGGTTAAACACTAGAGAGTATCATATAAAACGTGACTTAGGTCCACCAAGCGAAAAAAAAAAAAAAAATTCCTTCCAATTACGATCGCTTTCTTGTGCTATTGCAATCGATATCTGACCTTGTCCACGATTCGGATTCGTGCCGAGAAGCAGCACTCTTATTATTTTCAACGCTCGAACATAAAACTTTTGATAAAACTTTTGATTAAGGACGAAGTAGCCTGTATATATATATGTATGAGGAAGGAAGCAGTTTAAAAAGAAGTATCGTAGAATAAAGGGGCCCATGTGGAAGAAGGCAATAGAATAAGAATAAGGTTTTTTGAACAGAACAAAGTGAGAGCTTTATCTCAGAAAACTTTCAGAGATCTCCCCTCGTGCGGCTAAAACGCTGATTTCAGCCTCTACCTTTCCCTCGTGCACTTCTGGATCTTTGACCTTTGACCAACATTAAAAATATATAGTATATTTTTAAAAATGGTTACACCGATTGTAGAGAAATCAGATTAAGTTGATATAAAACAGTATGTAACTTTTTTATGTCAAATCTAATATAGCTTGTTATAATCGATTAAAATGTATCAATAGTTTAGAAATCAACAATTTATTATTCAAAAGATTTTTATTAATATTTTTTGTTTTGGCGTTTGTTGGAAGTTACGATAATAATGACTAATCTTATCCTAAAGATTTATAAAGAGTTTTCATCTTAACTTGTAATAATTACTTGCAATTGATTTTTAAATAATTTGATAATAAAACTTTGTGATTTGCATAGCGGAAGGCGACTAAAGGAGGATTAACCGACTTCTAGACCGGAAAACATCCAAACAAATAGGGTGCATACAACACCTTAGTCAAATCTTACACATAAAGATGAAGGAAATTGAACTCCTTTATTAGATAGAGCACAAATTCATATAGTACGCTCATTTAATTCTGGTTCAATATAGCAATACACCAAGAGACAAATCAATATGCTGTGTTGGCCAATAGCCCAATGGGGACAATAAGTTAATTTCATGGCTTAAGCTATGCCAAATATGGTATAATAGTCGGATTAATTCCCACCATACGAAGATGGAGCAAGCGTCGAGACCGAGGGCAGGAGAGTAAGGGCGAGTAAAGGAGAATTCTAGATGACGAGTTTTCGAAGAAGTAGTGCATATATGACACTTTACGTATATTTTATAGAGGAAAGTGCACCGCTATATAAAACGCATATGTGCACATCGTGTGTATGCTTTTATGCTTCAAGTGCCTCAACATAAAGGATAAATTTGTGTTTCTGTTTGGATGAAGAGAACCATACGTGCCATACGTTTGTGTCTCAATATATATACTTTTTTTGGTGATGCTAGAGTATAAAATAAAGAGCAATTTTCACAAACCACTATTGTTTAGTGGTTATTAGCTAGCTATAACTATCATTTACTAAATTACTTCTTATAGCTATGTTTTCAGTTGTTATAGAGTGTATTTGATGTATTTAAGTTACTGTATTCATGAATAAATTAGCAAAACTCGGAGTGAAACATGAGAGTCCAGCTAAGCCCCTGATTAGAGACTTGTCGAGGTTGTGATTGGATAGAATCGTCTTTCCTTTTGCTATTAGCCTCGGTCTGTGGAAGCCTTAGCGACTTGTTCGCTTGATGGGTTCAGTCTTTAGTGGATTAGCGTCAAGCTTTTCTTTGTTCCGTTTCTGCATTCCTGCATGACCTAAATTTCAGGTATGCCCTTTGCCCTGAANACTTTTCTTTGTTCAGTTAACAGTTGTATTCGAGTATATTCGACTGTATTCGCGAACTGTATTTGTGAATGCAGTAACGTAAACTGAGTAAAAAATGGTCTTTTCAGCTATTTAAAAACGGCAAGTGAATCAATTAACGCGATAGACTCCTAATATAACTCAACTAACTCAATTATAACATGCAAAATCTGTATTTCACGTTAAAGAGAAGATTTTCCAGTCGAAAAAGGCCACAAAACAGAGCAATCTCTAGATTTCCAATCCCTCCTTTTTCTGTAGCTATCGTTCTGTAGATTTTCAAAGCATGTACTTGTTTTAGATGAATACATGTATTTGGAATACATAACATATTCATAAGTACAACAATGAAAGTCTTGTAAATACATCTAAAAACAAATAATGAAAGTCACTGTAAAACCATTTATCAGTAAAATATAAATGAATACATGTATTTGAAATACATAACACATTCATAAGTACAACAGTGAAATTCATCTATATACATCCAAATATATCTAAATACATCTAAAAACAAACAGTGAAAGTGTTGATTCTTTCAGAAATTTCTCAAGTTGGGCTTGTTTCGATGTGTCATTGCGTATTTTTGTTCTCTTTTTCGCAACTGTATTTGTTGCTGAACCTGCAAATACATGTTCCGCTTGAATGATTTGCAAATTGAAAGATGGCGCTTCGAGTCCAAAAAGTCATCTTATGAATTAAGACTCCATTCCGGGCTCATTAGCCTTGAAAATATTAATTTTATTTACCTCAATTTGCGTGCACAGTCCGGACGTGAAATCGAAAAGCTTTTATGTGAAAATATAAGAAATAATAATTTTTAGAGTTAAAATTTGGTTTTAGTAGACTTTGATCAACATTTTGAGTAAACAGACCCGGATCCGTGTTTCGAAAATCTTGGGAGGTCCGCAGTAAAATATGAGATTTGGGCGTATGCCCGGAACAGAATTCCGAGGTCCCTAGCTTTGGAAATCAATTTTTGAAGAAAAACTATTTTGCTGGATTTTTAATAAAATAAAGAAATGAATTAATGTTTGAAACCGTTGGTATCGAGACTGTATTTTGGTTCCGGAGCTCGGTACAGTTTGTTATAATATTTAAGTCTTATCTGTGAAATTTGGTGAGAATCGGAGTTGATTTGACGTGATTCGGACGTCCAGTTGAGAAATAGGGAAATTGAAGTGTTCTTGAGAAAAATCATGAGTTTTGAGGTTAAATTTATAGTTTTAGATGTTATTTTCGTTATTTGATCGCATGAGCAAGTCCGTATGATATTTTTAGACTTACGTGCATGTTTGATTTAGAGAACCGAGGGCTCGGGTGAGTTTTGGGTAGGCTTTGGGATGTTTTGAACTTATAAAAGTCTGCTGTAAATCTGTCTCTGGTGCACCGATGCATTCTTCATCGCGATCGCGAAGTTTCACAAGCGATCGCGTAGCGTAAATTTGCCGGGGGTCGTTTTGTGCTACGCGAACGGATAACCTGTACCGCGAACGCGAAGCACTGGGGGGATTACCCTTCGCGAACGCGACCAGGCCATCGCGAACGCATTGAGTAAGTGGGCCTGGGGGAGGGGGCTCGATTTTGTTCTATGCGAACGCGTCCATTGGGCCGCGACCGTGATGGCCAACGGAAGCAAAGCTTCGCGAACGTGTTCAAAACACTGCGAACGCGAACGCCACTGCGCCGTATCCCTCCGCGATCGTGACAGGCCCATCACGAACGCGATGAAGGCCTGTCCAGCGATTTAATAACCGATTTTAAAACGGGAAAAACCTATTTTTCTCATATTTTCAAACTAAAAAGACCTAGAGGCGATTTTCAACCCACAAGTTCATCCCGAAAGTGTTGGTAAACGATTCTAAACTATTTTCTCTCGATTACCCAATATTTTCATCACTTTTCAATCAAAAATCAAGGGTTTTCATGGTAAAAAATGGGAGTTTAGGTAGAATTAGAGATTTTTGTAAAATAAAATTTTGACCTCGAATTAACTAATTACATATTCGGGTTCGGGGGTGAATGGATAAATGGAATTTGGTCCGAACCCCGAGTTTGGACCAAGCGGGCCCGATGTCGGCTTTTAATTTTTTTTTTTGAGAAAACTTAGGAAAATCATAATTTTTCAGTAAAGTTAGTTCCTTTAACATTAATTAATGA
Source organism: Nicotiana paniculata (assembly GCA_005239505.1). NCBI lineage: Eukaryota > Viridiplantae > Streptophyta > Magnoliopsida > Solanales > Solanaceae > Nicotiana > Nicotiana paniculata. The sequence goes on from ML367551.1 coordinate 7,205, forward strand.
TAATGAACTAATTATGATTGGATATGAGTGTGTTGGAGGTGAATTCGAAGGAAAAGCTGTAATTGAGCAGTGAGTAGCCTATAGAATTGAGGTAAGTGTTGTGTCTAACCTTAGCTTGAGGGAATAGGTATTGTGTGACTATTTGTTACATGTTTTGTTGCTAAATCCAATGTATAAGTGAGGTGACGAGTACCTATACCTTGTGATTATCGTTGTTGTTGAAATGTTGGAAGTTAGGTATCCGGTTCCACCATGATGGATAATATTGTGAACACTGAGTTGAGATTTAAATAACAAATGATGCTAGAAACTATGTTGAAATACTGATTTCTTGTGAAATCCCTCTTTGTACGCTGTTAATGATTCTGTGATTGGTGAGAACGAGTGTAAAACACGAAGGGTGATGCCGTGCATGAATGAATTATATTGTGAGGAAAGAGTGTAAGGCACGAAGGGTCATGCCGTGCCTGAATGAAATACATTGTGAGAGTAAAATCACGAAGGGTGATGCCGTGCCTGAATGAAATACATTGTGAGAGTTAAAGCACGAAGGGTGATGCCGTGTATGCTTATTTATGATACGAGGAGGATGAGAGTAAAAACACGAAGGGTGGTGCCGTGCGAGTTTCTTTTTTATTCTTATTGCTTTAAGTTATTGTTGATTACTGTTTAGTGTTGTCTTGTTGTTTATCTCACTCCTTATGTTAAATTCCACATAACATGATCCCTTCCCATTATTGGATATAATGTTAACTCTTTAATCTCTATTGTTGCTGCTAACATGTCCAGGTTTTTCTGTGTTGTCATGTCCTAGCCTCGTCATACTTCGCCGAGGTTAGGCTCGACACTTACTCAGTACATGGGGTCGGTTGTACTGATACTACACTCTGCACTTCTTGGTAGATCCAGGTACCGATCAAAGCTAGGTGAAAGTAGTTTCTGATTCTATACGCACGGAGACACGATGTAGATCTGCTGGCGTCCGCAGATTCCTGGAGTCTTCCCTTATCTAGTAGATCGCTGTTTTATTTCGTTCAAAATAAAGACATATTACTTTCAACCCAATTATTTGTAGTACTCTTTAGTAGTTCGTTGATTGTGACACCAGACTCTGGGTAGTTGTGTAGTTAGTATTAGTTCGTGGCTCGTTATTGCCATTTTAAATATTATTCTGGTATTATTTTTGGGCAGTAGTAGTTTTCGTATTTACCTTAAATTATTTTATTGTGGTGAAGTAAATTTTTTTGAAAAGGAAACGGTTAGTTAAGTTTCTAACATTAACTTGCCTAGCAAGTATGGTGTTAGGCGCCATCACGATCCCGTGGGTTAAAAATTTGGGTCGTGACAATAACCCTCTTGTAAGGAGTTGAATCAGCCATTGGAGAAGAAAATTTGAGTTTTCTGTAAAAGGATAACAATGATGATTGTTTCTACCAAAAAAAAGTACAGATATACAGAATAATACACGTGCCAGCGAAAAACTAACAAGTTTAACACTTACCACAACTTTTTTGGGCAAACAATTTTAAAAATTGAGAGAGAGAATGGATATGAATCAATTGATAATGGAGGTTGTATTCGTGGGGAAGATACTGGGTTGGGAGAGAAATAGGGGAAAGAGAACGCAAGTTTAACAAAATTGTATATAATACCGGTGTTATTGGGAGAGAGATATTAGAAAGTATGAGAGAGAAAAATATTTCACAATGTATTTAATGGCTTAACAGTAGGAAGTGACAATAAATAGATAATTTGCTATAAAACCTAAAAGGTAGCTATAAAATATAATTTTATAAAAAAATATTTATTTATAATAAATAAGGTGTAGAGGTTTATTATAGGAGGTAAAAATTCCTAAAAATAAACTCAACATTTAAATAAACCAGTAACATGCAAAGGCGGATCCAAAATTTAAACTATATGAGTTCAATCTTTAAAGTTCTTACCATTGAACTTATTATATTTACAAAATTATAAATTTATATTTATTATTTTTTACGTATAAATTTATATTCCGCAATAAAAGTACTAGATTCACGTAAGCTGCATTTGCCCCTGGTGACATGTTTGTGTGTCAGCAACAAAGAGCACTTTGAGAGGAATATTTGAAAAGTACGAGGCGAGATGGACAAATGGAACAATTATGGATTACATATGTGAAAGTCAGTTCATTGGATCCTTTGCATGTGAGATTTTGTGACTACCAACTATTTTAAAAGACTTATTAACTTATAAGAAACCCTTTGTCATGTGTAATCTACCCATTATTCACTTTTGTTTCTTCTCATACATGCCATGATTCAGGCATTTACTGTTCTCTTCTATTCGCAACAAGTGACTAATTTATCTTGAGCATACTTGTTAAGAGAATATAAAATTTTAGATAAAAATAGTTAGTATAACTAAATTACACTTAATTAAATATTACAATATAATTAATGTGAGAAGTAAAATACTTTTTACGGATACGTATATAAGGGTAATTTTAAAAAATCAAATTAAATTTTTTCTTGATTATATAAATGAACACTTATTTTGGACCAAAATAAACAGGCAAATTGGTCACTTATTGTGGACCGGATGAAGTACTGTTTAATTTTGCTAAAACAAAAAAGAATAAATTATTAGTGAAACTTCTTTCTCTAATTGCCAAAAAATCGGAATAAGTCTCTCCTTTCGAGTTTAGCTTATTACTATTCTCTTTGTTCACTTTTATTTGTCCATTATACTAAAATTATATTTTTACTTTTACTTGTCCACTATACTGAATGAAGTGAAAGATAATCTTTTTTTCCTGTATTACCATTATCATTAACTATTCATTTCTTAAATTATTTTCCAAGACTTTTGAAAATATTATCATTATTATAGGTAAAATTATAAAATATATATTTTATTTATTTTTTCTTAAAGGGAGCGCAAAGTAAAAAATAAACGAACTAAAGCGTGGGAAGAGAGTATTTTGTTTGTGACATAGAAATTCCAATTGCCGAACGGGTAATTTTATTGGCCTTCTGGTTTTCTATCTCTTTCCGTTTTCATTTTATGCGAGACAATTCGGAATATGATGGTCAAACTATCTAATTTTTTTTATGTGAATTCTTATACAAATTCTTAAAAAATAAATTGAAATGAAACTTATATTTTAAAACTTATATAAATTTTTTTATAAATCACAATAATTAATAATTTAAAATATACAACACGGTAAAAAAAATTTTGACTTTCAAAATAATAAACGTATCACATAAAGTGGGACCGAAGAAGTATTTCTTAGGCAAGAAAGTGTGGGTAACTTTGTGATTTAGTACGTGCTAACTTTGGTAGCTCCTATGTGTAAATTCGGAAACCGTAAATTCTTCTTTTAAGAAAGAAGTAGAAAGCAAAAGGCAAAGGAAAAGAAAAAGGCTTGTCAAAACTACAATTGTATATGGATTGAGTTGATTCAATTTTTATTAAAAACAAATTAAATTACTTATATTTGTTCGATTTTGTCAGGGTTTTCAGGTGTTTTTCTTATATGAATAATACACTACTAAAAATTCGACAAAAAACGATCAAAAATTTGTGACCAAAATTGGTATATAAAAAAAATCGACCAAAATTGGTCGCTAAATTGGATAAAATTATTAAAAAATAATTGTAAATAAATTAGCGACCAAATTTGGTAACTTTTTGATCGATAATGTGGTCAAAATGTTGACCAGACTGGTCAGACTTGCTTGGTCAAAGAAATATTAAAATTAGCGATCAACTTTGGTCGCTAAATTGGGAACCAGTTGTAAAATTTTTAATAATTATATTATTATTTTAAAAAATTATAAAATTTAAATAAATAAAATATAAAGTTAGCGACCAAAGTTGGTCGCTTATGAATTGGGAAGCAAATAGAGAACAACTTTGGTCGCTAATCTGAGACCCAGATATAAAATTTTAATAATTATATTATTATTTAAAAAAATTATAAAATATAAATAAATATAATTTAAAATTAGCGACCAAAGTTGGTCGCTTAAGAAAGGGGAAGCAGATAGAGTCCAATTTTGGTCGCTAATCTGGGACCCAGTTCTAACTTTTAATAATTATGTTATTATTTTAAATATTTTATAAAATATAAAATAAATCTGTTTTATAGTTAGCGACCAACTTTGGTCACTAATTTTAATTTCTGGATAATTAGCGACCAAAGTTGGTCTCTTTTCAGGTCAACATTGGTCAAAATTAAAAATCACTTTTATATTTACTATCTAAATAATATAAATGTAATCCGTTACCATTTTTGTAATACAAGAGATGAATACACTAAAATATACTCTAACATGATATATATATATATATATATAAGCGCTAGTAACACATGATCGGGTAATAGTATATGATACTGTATAACCTACTCAGATGTATAGTTGAATATTCAAAACAAAACGTCTCGACCTATATCAATTAATCTGTTATAATTGATTCATCGACCTATAACCTAGTGATGAATGAATGTAATTCATTAACTCTATTATAATACAAATAATGAATACAGTATCATATACTATAATATGCTATATATGTAGTTAAAGCACCACGAAGTGTGTGTTATATATATACGCACACTAACATATACTATAATAAGTTATATATACATTATACTATTACAATGGAGTGTCTCTCTGTGTGTGTCTATATATATATATATATATATATATATATATATATATATATAT